>JAGVVM010003772.1:0-39086 GCA_019149425.1 Psidium friedrichsthalianum
TTCTCGCTCAACCTCATGCCCTCATCTCGCTTCCTCCCCTATCACTTTGAACTCGGCTCGCCTCCATCCTCGTCAAGGTATCACTGATTCCTTGTCCTCTGTTCTTCGGGACATGATAAGAAAGGCCGTCGCTCGCGCTCACCGAATATCTGTCTCTTTTTACTTCTTATGTGAAATCGTCTCTCTTTTGTTGCTCTAACTTGCTTTGTTTCTTTTGTTGTTCTGATTCTTGTCACGATTCTCTTGATTTGGTGATCTCTGTCACTTCGTCCATTTGGGTCAGAACAAGCTTGTGCTCTATATTGCTTCTGCCTTTTTTTTTTTTGGTGGGGGTTGGGAGAACAAACTTATGTTATGTTGTTAACAGTATCCACATTTTGCAAATGACTTCTTGTTATTTTTTATGGTGAAATGGTTTTTTTTTTCCACCTATTGTTAAATATTAAATTTAATGGTGGAATATGGATTGCTTGTTTTTTTTTTCTTTTCCCTCAGAGTTTTATGGATTATTGGAATGAAATGTAGTTGAATTTTTCACATGCATTTCTTATTTGTGTTCTTTACCATGAAGTTATTATTATTGAAATCATTAAAATAATAATTTATTGTGTATATATAAAAATATACATATAATATACAACATATCCTAGCGTGTCGAAATTATCTATTTTTTGAGAATTCACGTGTCGGCATGTTGTGTCGTGTCGTGTTTTGTATCGTTGTAACATAGTAATAGATCGCCCAAACCATACTGCACTAGCCGGGTTAGTTCGGTTCCTAAAGGCTCTGGTCGAGTTCTTGGTTACATAAAATTGAAATGGGTTATGATCAGTCAGGTTCCCAGTTCAAGAGGGAACCAGACTGCCCAAGCCAACTAAATATCTTTTATTATTATTATTATTTCTTAAATTTAAATGTGAACTTAAAATAGCGTCATTCATTTATCCTTCTGCACATGATATCTATGTGAATGACAAAAACAACTCAACTTGACAAAAAGGATGGTGAGCCAAGTACTTACAACAACTCATTCTTTCTCATTGTATCTCCTCGTCGACATGGCACTAAAGAGAATGGCTGGCTATGGAGAATGCTTGCTATAAAGATGGCATGTGGAAGCACCTTTGGTCTGGTCCTTGGTGAATTTGAGAATCGGACCAACCCGGACCAGACCATGCTCTCCCCTAATAGGAAGGCACAGAGGTCTCGCTCTATAGTGAGTGGTTGGGACACCAGAGGATTTTTATACTTTAAGCCAATATTTAATGATAGTTTGGACTTGGGCCCCTAAATATTTATGAAATCTTCTATTGGATATAGCTCTGGTTTAAAAATGATATTAAGGTAATATTTCTCTTTCTCACCATTACTCTTTATTCCGTTGTGTTTTGCGCCTAATTCTAACAGTCCATGGGTTCGAGGCACGTTTTTGGGTTCATTACAAGGCACAAAGGCATTAGCTGATGATCACAAGAAGCTGGTGAATCATTTTCACACTCTTTAACACTCCGTCTGTTTCACAAAAAATGAATGATTATTTTTCTTAAAAATCAATGTTCGTATCGTTTACAAAAATGAAAAATGAAAATCAAAATTTATATTGTTGTCGATGATTGAAAAATTTTTAATCGATTAATTATTTTAAGCGATATAAGATATTTTAAAAAAAATTCAAATAATTGATTTTTCGCAAAACAAACGGAGCTAAATTCCGTAATGATACATGACAGCGGCTGTCTTCTCATTAAACTTGCGTTCAATTGCCAGGTAATGCAATCGCTTTCAGAAATGCTGCAAAGCCTCGACCCTCCAATGAATAAGCAACCATGGAACCGTGTGCTCCCAGCCTTACATCCATCTTTATGTTATTTTAACTAGAATGTCTCTTTTAAATTCCTTTCAAAGAGTGAAGATGGCGAAAACAAAAGGTGAAAAAAAAAAACATAAACTCCTTTTAAGCCCATTCCATTGGAGGTTTCTATTAGCACTAGAAAAACAAAAAACATAACTACAGCAATCTATAGCAACCTTCTTACAGAAAGATTGCTTTTAATAGTGGAAGGAATGCACTAAGCTATGTTTATTTTGCGAAAGATGAATGATTTGGAACATATTTTCCTAAAAATGATCGCTTTATATCGCTTATGAGAATGAATCAAGGAAAAATATTTTCATTGTCCATGAAAATATTTAAACATAAATTATTGGTATTGCTCATTGGTGAAAGCATTTTTCATTGACTAATTATTTCAGGTGATACCACTAATCTTTTTTAGGAAAATAATTTTGAAATCATTTGTTCTTTACGAAATAAACGGATAACAATTTGGATAATAGTATCCCAAATTTGATCGTTTGTACTACTTGAGATAATGAATTGTCGAAAAGAAATTCTTCAAGGAAAACGTATGGCGTAACTTATTGTTTTCATGAAACAGATTTTTCGTCGATACATTTTGAGATTTTGCAGCAAACTTAGCTGGATCAAGATGTCAATTGATAGATACATCTTGCTAAAATATATTAATAAGGCAGATTCAGCACCGAAATGGCGTTCCACATTGAAGAGCAACAACCACTTCCGCGTAATTAGATGTAAACATTAATCGATCATGTTCAATGAGGCTATCAGAATTCAATCATCCGAACCCCACTGCCACCCATTTCTCTCCTCAATTCGATGCAAAAACGTTCTCTCTTTGATGCTGAAATTGAAGGGTGTTCTAAATAATTGAGGATATCAAAGGTGATTGATGGGACACCAAAAGATTTAGATTGCGTTTATATTTAGTCTAAGAGATTTTGGAGAAATGCAATTGCACTTAGTAAAAAAATCCTTTGAAAAATAACTTTAGCTTAAATAGTATTAGGCAAAATTTATTCTTACAAAGGACTTTCGCTGTTGTCTTTTTTTTTTTCCTATTAAACAAAATCAAAACCTTCGCTCGCCTCGACAAAGGACCCAGGTTGTTGTCGATCTTTGTTTGAGGTCACCTGACCCACGGTAGCCCTCGCGGAGGTCGCGTGACCCAAATGAGGACCCTTGAGGTTGCGAGACCCCAAGCGACCATCACTTTGGTGGTTGCTTGGGTGCAGCCAGGTCTATCCTCGTCGGTTGCCCTTGTGAAGAGAAGATGAACAGTAATAATAAGGGAAAATTTGAAAAAAAATTCTTTTTTTTTTTGGGACTAGGGTAACTTTTAAAGAAGAAAAAAAAGTCATTTAATCTTAGAAATGCCTTCCACAAATGCTGAAAGTCAAAGTAGGTGGGAACCTCCCTTGCAATTTCAGCTTTGCCAAGGTCAACATTTGGGATCCCAACATAATCTGGCAAACATCTCATAGTCTAATCAAATGCACCTTTTTAGTTTTATTGTTTACCAACATACTAATCACGAAGAAGCTAATTGGCTAAAACAGAAGACGAGGTATAATTCTCTACGAGCAAAACACGGGGCTTTTGGAGTGAGTCTTATTTTTATGAATTGTTTCATATTATCTCTTTACCATTCAACATGGTACTTGGGTATTACAAGATTCCCCCAATTTAGTGCATTAAGTTCCTTGTCAATGCTTGGGCAATACCGCCTAATTAGGGGCGAGCGATTTAGGTTTCATAGAGGTTTCGTCTGAAATTTGAAACTCACTCGTCAGAAAAAGTTCATTATTTTTTAGAACCTAAAATCTAGCACATTCTCTATCACAAGTTCTAGGGTCGGTTCCTGTATCTACACAAGTTCCACCTATATTTTAATTGAATGATTGATGTGAATCATCACATTGAATGACCATCATTTGTTACTATAATTCACTAACCATAATTTATATTTAGACACATGAATAAATATGAAATACTAACAAAGTAAAAGTCTCAGTCATAAATATTATCGAACATGAAAGCTTAAACTAGTAGTTCTAGGACGCCATGCAATATTGCAAGATGGCATGAAGACATATACCAAAACTTGTTATAAGCTACTAGTCATGGCCACAGTTCTGGTATTGCCGGTTTCGATTCAAAATTTGGAGGAGCCAGAACTAGAACCTTAAGTGGTGGTTCTAGTTTCAATTTTGAACTGGCAGTTTGGGGTCGGGTTCTGATTCAAATCCGAAATGGAACCGCCGATTTCTATTACGGTTTTTTAAGTTTAAAAATTAAATTGTAATAAAATTGTAATCAAATTATCAAATAAAAATTGTAATCAAATTTGGGAGAAAAAAGGGGGGAGGAGGAGATTTGAACTTAATGAATTATCATTAAGCGCCCACATATCTTCTTGGGGATAGAAGAATCAAAACTAATATGGTTCTCTTACTTTTGATTACCCCATACTTACGTCATCCTCAATTATCGTTACCCGTTTTGATACCAGTGTCGATGGTATCTCTGTCATTAAAGAATTTGATTGATTTATCTCTTGTTATCTATATTGAGCCTTTGTCCAATCATCAATACAAGCTTGAATCTCCACCGAATCATGAGCTAATATTGAATATCGTTTGTTCAAAATATTACCTCCAGTATTAAAGACTTGTTCTACTGTAACTGTTGAATAAGAGATTACTAAAATTTATTTTGCAATTAGAGCAAGAATTAGGTATTAGGTGGAATGCCTCTTCCATCAATCCAATTATGAAATATGTGCTACCTTGAAATTTATCAAACTCAAAAAAAAAAAAAAGGTTAGGTAGCTCTCTATTTTAGAAATTACTTCATATTTCTCCCTTTTGCTTTTTTTGCTTATGCAACAGAAGTTGGTACCTCTACTAAAATTACCTATATTCCCACTTTATAGGTCACTAGATTGAGAAGATCTACTATCACCTAGATTATATGTAGTATAAAATTCATTATATAATTTTATTATTACGTTTTTAACCCTTGTTTGTATAGTTCTAATATTTACTACATCAATTAAATGTAAAAATTCATAATACATATTCAAATAATTACCTAAACTATTTAATTTACAACGTGGATAAAAAATACAACCAACTACATAAATAATAGGAATTTTCTTATAATAATGTAGCCATTTTGTTCGCATTATTCTAATAGTATCACTTAATTTATCATCATTTTTATTTTTTTCAAAAACTCCAATAATATTAATATATTCTATTAAAAATAAATTCGTTGTAGGATAATAAACATCGGACAAAATATAAGTTGAATTGAGGTTATTTGGAAGTGTAGTCATGAGGATTGGGTAGTAAGGATTCATGAGGTTCTGTGGCCCTACGATCTTCATACTCCCTATGGTGTTTTAGTGAACTTTACATGCTTGTATTTTGAGTTGCCTTCTGTTTGGTATGCTATTGCTTAGTGATTTGCAAGAATTGCTTGACTAAATGATTGAATGGATAGCTTAGTCATTCGGCTAGATGTTCTTCTTATTGAGTTTCAGCTCACTCTTGTTGTTAAACCATTTTTTAGATATCCAAGTTTCTGCGGCTATGGAAGATAGTGGTTGCATTGGAGTACGGAGATGATGACCGTAGCTATTTGGGAATAGAGTTTTGTCCTTCTAATCTTCCCAGTATACTCTGTTGTTTGTTCTTGATAAGAAAAGATGTAATTAAATGGCTATCTATGATATAAAACCAGATGCTTTTGGCCATGTGTAGCCTTCATGTGTTATTTAATGCATGTTATCCAGGTTATGAACTCTAATAAGGCCATACCCCTTTTAGAAGTCGTGCATGCCCTTTTTGGAGTGCACTTATAAGTGATTGTATGGCTGCTGCTTGTTTTTAGTCTGCTAAGCTTCTGCATGCGCCCTATTATATAAGTATTAATAGATTAAATCAGACTACAAATAGTGTAGAAGGGATGGCGCCTTGGGACACTACACCACGTGTCACTGTGGCGGTGACATATGGCCCCCTTACTAGCCACGTGTTGACATGTGGCCTTCTACGTGTCCATGTCTCTCCATTGTCCCCGTCTGGTCTGATTTCTCATGTACTTGTCTTGATTGGGACCTTGTTCAAGAATAATGCATTGCCCATCATCTTGTCGTCGATTCCTGATTAATCAATTCTCGTTCATATTTGGAGCTTTTGGGATCATTACAAAGGAGCTACGAAACACATCAAGTATACGATTGTTGACACTTGATTTTTGGCCATTTTTTATTTTAAAATATTTTAGAAAATCCATAAAAATTCATAAAATTAAAAAATTAACTTTGGGGACCTTGGCCAAGCCTAGGAAACCAATTTTGACCAAAAAAATAAATTTTTATATTTTCAGTATTTTCCTGTATTTTATTTTCAAAAATTCATAGAAAATCAAGAAAAAAAAACGAGAAAATTACAAAATCAACTTTGGAGACCTTGGCCATTTGAACAAAAAAATAATTTTTCAGATTTTTTGTATTTTTTAATATTATTCAGAAAATAAAAAATACTTGAAAATTAATTAAAAAATAGAATTTGAGGCCACAAAAATACGAATAAATAGTCAGTATTTTTCTTTTAATTTTCTCATCATTTTGGCCTAAGGAAATTTGCAAAAATTAACCTGAAATTAAGATATACTTTGTTAATCTCATTTTCAGATTAATTGCAAAAATTATAGAAATTTCATTTCAGCCCTGTAATTTTCTTTTTTGCATTTCTGGAGTCGTGTCATCCCCCTCTATTTTTCAAAATTACAATCTAGTCCAAAAGCCCACGGAATTGTCGGATTTCGCTAAAAAGGACCAAAATATAATTTGAATTTTGCAAATTAGTCCCTAAAAATACTTAAAATGCAATTAAAAATTTTCTATGGACCTAATGAAAATCAGAGCACGTCACCCTCTAGTTTTTTACCTGCTGAGGGTGGGTTTGGTTCAGCATTCCTAAGGGGCTTTCAGCCCTCAAAGCTTCTTGGAAAATACTAAACCATTTGGTTCAGTTTTAGGCCAGCATTTGGCCAAATGCTGGCCTTGAGAATGCTGAAAGCCCAATGCTGGTAGGGACTAGTATTGGACTTTCAGCATTTGGCTAAATGCTAAAAGAAAAAATTTTCTTCCAAAACTATCCCTACAATGGTAAAAATTAACAAAGCCCATTTACAAAATTATTTTTAGCAAACAACATTTAATCCAAAGCCCATTTTTAAGTGATTTTTTTCCAAACGCAATTGGCATTTTCCCAAAGCCTATTAGGCTAAGGACATTTGCATTTCACCAAAACCCATTTGAAATGTTGAACCAAACCCACCCTGAATCCATTGGTGGTGTTAATTTTTGCAAAAAAAGGCCATCTAGGGTATGGATTTTGCAAAATGATCCTTCAGGTCAAACTTCAATCGAAGGGATTTTCATCAATTGGAATTTAAAAAAATGCCCAATCTTGATCCCTGAATGTCATTCATGTCATAAAATCTGATTTTAAATCAATTTGGTGGTTCATGGACATTTGGGTGCCTAATCTGAAAGGAATTTGAAATCGAGTCAAATCGGGTCGACTTGACCCAACCTGATGAACCCAAATGTTCATCCCAATTCACAAACAAGTCTGTGAAAGATCTCAGGCGCGCGAAACAGATTTTGGGTGAGTGCTCATACGATTCTTGAGGTGTAAAAGGAAGATTCCAAGTCAATTGGAGGGGTTACACACACACATAGACGGTTACGATGAAAAAGGGATTACACACAGAGAGAGAGAGAGAGAGAGAGAGAGAGAGAGAGAGAGAGAGAGAGAGAGAGAGAGAGAGAGAGAGAGAGAGAGAGAGAGAGAGAGAGATCTGTGAGGGTGATTGAAGGATTTTCGCCGAGAAGGCCCAAGAGCTTCGCGGGAGGTGATCGGCGTAGAACCGAGCTCTGAGGTCAATCTTCTGAGCATCCTGACACTCCAGAGAGCCGGTGGAGTCCTCCCAGCCTTCATTTCATAGCCGAACGAGGTATGTGCCATAGTAGAAGTTTAAGCTCGGCTTCAATGGCGGATTTTAAATCTGGCCGTAGTTCTTCGTTTTTTTTTATCAAGTTGCATCCATAGCAAGCCCTAAGCTCGTCCATGCCTATTTCTTGCATTGATCTCGCTCGAAACTCCATGTCCAACCATCCTGATCTTGAGGTTCGGCCGTAAACTTGTGAGCGTCTTCTGGTTAAAAACGAGGCATAAGCATTTCGAGGTAAGCATTCTGAACTTTCTCTAATGCTCTAACATTGTTTAGGTTAGAGATTGAACGTAGAAATCGTGAGATTTTGATTCGTCGGAAATTCAGTTCTAGTTGGAACCAGTTAGGCGACTCTCAGATGGATTCTTATGTTGAATCTGAGACATATTGCTCGTTTAAGGCTACAGATTCAGTTTAGAGTAAAAGCAAGGAGTTTTGAGGGAGGTCCAGCTAAGTTTTGGAGTCACTAGTGAGATGCGGACAACATTTGCCGGCGTCGGTCATCTTCTCCGTTGGTCCAATTGACTGGTCAACAGTTGACTAATCAACGTTGACGTGGCACTCGTGGATTGGCCACGTGTCGCCATGTTAGCTAGGGTTTGTTAAATCGGTTTATAACCGATAAAAGTTTCCATTATTAAATCTTGATTAAAAAAAAAATAAAAAATAAAAAATAGATCATATGGCCAGAATTACGCCACATGTCCCCTTTGTAGCTGTCAAATTAATATTAGGCGGGAAATTTAGGAATAATAATACTAATAATAAAATTCAAAACAAAAACCCAAAACTACGTCGTTTTGCATCGGGTTTAGATATTGGGTTTTGGATCAGGTCTGGATAGTGGGCCGGGTCAATTTGACCCGGTCCGTACAACAAATAAAAAAAAGAAACAATAAAAATCCCAAAAAAATCTAAAAAAATTAGAAAAATAGAAAAACAAATAAAAATCAATACTACGTCATTTTAGAATTAGGGTCAAACTTGTGTGGGTTCTCGGGTCATGGGCCAGGTCGACCCGACCCGATCCGAAGAATTAAATAAAAAATAAAAAAAATAAAAAAATAAAATAAAAAAATAAGGGAAAACTCATAAAAAAATTCTAAAAAAAATTCTAGAAAAATCATAAAAATTTTAAAAAATGTAAGAAAAATAATAAAATAATAATAATAATAAAAAGGAAAAATCATAAAAAAAAAAAAAAAAAAAAGGAAAATGTAGAAAATGTCAAAAAAAAAATAGGGGAAAGTTCTAGAAAAGTCACAAAAAAAATTCTGAAATGTCCCAAAAATGGGAAAATTTCTTACAAAGTCTTAGAAAATTCTAAAAAAATTCCAAAAAAATTCATAAAAAATCCGAAAAATTCTAAAAAAATTGTGAAAATTTGGGGAAAAACCACATTCAATTGGTTTGACCCATTTTTGATCTCCCGAACCCTGAAAAAAAGACATTTTCGCCTTCTAGTCAATTTGACCCGAATCCTTCCAAATCACCTATGAATGTAATTGGCGTCTTTCCTAGGTGTCTAAGACTCCCCTAGGCTCGACTTGACTTGATTTGGCGTGATTTCTCCATTTATGGTTTCCTTGACTGCGCACTTTCTTTATTGACTGTGATTAGCAAGATAGAAAAATCTCACCTGCATGATCCCATTAGATTTCCTAAGACTTACCAAACCCAATCCCGCCTGCATGAATTCCTTAGGATAACAAATCACTCAATTAGGTACCGAAAGTGCGTCAATAGCAATATTAGCGTAATTAAGTCTTCGAGCCCAAAATCTCTAGTTTTTCGTAAAATCGAGAGATCCCTTTCAATTGCTCGATAGGGTTTCCAATCATACATTCCAAAAATGATTGGTGGCAACTCTAAATTATACGTACACCAATGCACATGTCACCGACCACACTAAGATCGAACCCGATAAACCTGTCGCTATTTGTTTTGGGCCTGGGAGGACCCGAGCAAAGCCTCGATCTTAATAAAAACGGGCCTAGCAATCCATTAGCCCGCCTCCCTCCTCTCCTGAGGGTCGGGTCGCGACAACGATCTCTTGTGCTAAATGCTACCTCTAATGCTATAGTTGAAACGGGCACAACCAAAATATCTTGAGCAATGGAAGAGAGGATAGGACATATCGAAGAATTGACTTTCCACCAATTTAAGATATCAAAGTTAAGGCTATATCGTTCACGCCCTTACAAATGCTTACCTAATTCAAAATTTTCTTCTAAATATTCTTGTTCCATTTGGCTAAGGTACCTTTTAGTTATAATGTTTGCACCAACCACAGGAGATATTGACATGCTCATTGTCCTTGTACCCTTAACCTCAAGTTGCCTTGGGGGCATATACTGGTGCGATATTGCTCGAACAATAGCATTAGAGATGTTGTTACTTTATCTCGTAATGTTTCCACCCATATGCTTTCATAGACATAATTGATCATCCATTATACGTACTCCAACTTATGTTGAGGGTCAAGTGTGCAGGTAATGAACAAAGTTAAATTGATGTTGCTTACATTACTGAAATACTTATTGAATTTGATCTTCACTCTCTTGGCAAGCTCTTTAATAAAATTGCTATCACCAATTTCTAATGAGATAAAAGCTTTTTGAAACTTCAAAGTCGCTTCCAACATCATGTATGTCGAGTTCCAATAAGTTTCTACATTTAAACGTGCAAGACTCTTGCACTTGATCTTCTCTACCTCAATGCACTTCTTAAACCTTTGCATCCTCGAAGGAGATGACCTTACATACTGCACGGCCAAGTGTATTCTAACAATTGAATAATCTATATCTTTCAACCCCTCTGTCACAAACAAACTTAGGATATGCGCACAACATCTCACATGGAGTAACTCTCCTGCCAATGCTAAAGAATTCCAATAGTTAAGTCTCTTTTTCAAATATTGAACTCCCAAGTCATTTGAGCTTGTATTATCCATGGTGATAGAAAAAATGCTTTTAACCCCCCAACTAGCGAAGTATCTCTCAACTGCTTTTCTTATAATCTCACAAGAATGTCCCAAGATTTGACAAAAAATTACAACTTCCAATCAGCGTATGCAAAATGATCTGTAAGACACATGTAACTTAAAATTTAACAAGAAGTCCACGTTCTCTTGTGAGACGAAGTCTTGGAGATGTATTGGAGAAACACTTCTTCAATTTGCCTCTTTCCTCCAGATATAACTTATAACAATCTTATCTCAATATATTTCTTGAAGGAATTAAAAACTTAGACTGGATTTATGGCATGGAATGGCAAACAAAGAGCTATAAACTAGGAACATGATTATCGAGATGAGACTCACAATGTCTTCTATTTGGATGCGAACTTTTGTTGAAGGAGTCGAAGTAGTCGCGAAGTCGGCCATTAAGCAGATCACGAGGTGAGGAGTTGAGCACAGAGAGAAGAAACGACGATGTCGTAGTTAGCAAGCAATTTGGGAGGAGAATGAGTAGCTGCAATAAGGGAATGGAGAAGAAGATGATTAAGGTTTCTCGAAGGCGATTTTAAGAGGGGGTGAAAAAGAAAAGAGAAATCGTAAATTGTTAAATTAAGAAGATGGGCCATTTTCAGTTCGATTAATCGAATATCGAACCAAAGTATCCTGAACCGAAAAAAAGAATGATTTTTGTTTCACTATCCAAACCAAAAATCGAACCAAACCAAAATACATGAAATTTTTTATTCGGTTCGGTTTTGACACCCCTACTGACCCCATGTGTACTCTTTTTTTTTTTTTTCCTTTTTTGGGTCAGTCACCACATCACATGTACTTTGAAATCAGTTGAAATAACACATGTGTCCGATAAAAAAAAATGGCATATGTGTATAAACAAAAGGCTTAATATCATGAAAAATTCTAAACTATTTTTTTGATCATCAAAAATCATAAAACTGGTACATCTTTGATAAATTTACCCCAAACTGGTACACCTAAAACAAATTTAACCTCCATTAATTTTTGTTAAATTTTATCGTCAAATTGCTAAGTTGAATTACGCGTGACAATTGCCGAATGTATATGTTTGGGGTTTTTATCCTCTATTGTCTCAATTTGGGATTTTTTGTGATATTAATCCAATTTAACTGAAACCAATGATGGGTAAATTTGTCATATGTATATCAATTTGAGATTTTTGATGGTCAAAATAATTAGTGTGAGATATATTTATCACAGATGTATCCGTTTGGGATTTTTGGAGGTCGAAAAAATAGTTTGGGGTAAATTTGTCACAGGTGTACCAGTTTAGGATTTTTTATAGTCAAAAAATTAATTTGAGATAAATTTATCACATATGTACTAGTTTGAGATTTTTTTTTAGTATTAACCCTAAAAAAAAAAATAAAACTTGTTTAGAAAATGCAGCCTAGTCAAGGACACTCGATGAGCAAGGAGGCACTACGTGTCAACATCTCAGACAGCTTTCTTCAAACCTCAGCTTCCTTACCATTCCATTAGTTAATTTCAAAGCCACTAGGATTTCAAATCTTAAAATACGTTTTGTACCCAAACTTCTCTTGAACTCTCAGTTCGAGCATTCTTTTTTTTTTTTTTTTTTGTAAAAGTTGCAAATTTACCCCCAGATTATCATATACGTTGCTCGAGGAGACCGTGCGGAGGCAAGTGTCACGTGCCGACACATTTCGGTCACGGAATTAACCCGTGCGGCGTCTAGCAAGCCTAACTAGACTAGCCTTCCCCGATATAGTTGTTCCATAGAACACTTAGGCGAATAACTTTCTCGTATTGGATCATATCATCCCAGCTCAGCTCGGGTATCCATTACATCGAGTGAGACGAGTAGGACACTTTAGGCACAACAACTGGTTTCGCCCTGCCATGGCCTCATCAGGAGAGCGGCATCAGTTCCCGACCAGTTTGTACATGGGAGGCCAATCCCACCTTTAGAGTTCCTAATGATATATTCTACCTAACCTAGAATTCCTAGTACAAACCCACTTGACGCCACTCACACGACTCAGCTGCCTCTTCTCCCCCCACAGTGCTCACTCACCGTGATGCCCCCACAAGTTTCACCCTCAATGGGACACAAATACGAGAGAACTTGCCCATTTGGGTCATGGAACGTCCGGTCCGTGTCAGTCTCCCCCACTCAATTCGCAAACGCCCTCGTTACGGGCTGTTCTGTCGCTTCCTTGCGTTCTCCAACCATCAATGCCACACTCTCGGGACTTACATGAATGACAATACTCGCTCAATAGAACAACTTTACTCCACTGATCTCAATAGATCAATGGAGGTTCCCCCCTTGATGAAATGTGGCAGCGGACCCATCTTAAGATTCGCCGAATTGATCTAGGAATGTTATCCCATTTCAGTGAGCAATCCGGTTTCTTCCTATGCCCCAATTGGCATCCTAGAAGCTAGACGAGAGCCGCACCTTATCTGAGCTCTCTTGGCCCCGGCGATCACTCTCCGCCTCAAAGGACCGGGAAGATCACAGGTTTTCCCCAAATCGCCCACCTATTGAAAGGTACCCTGCTCTGATACCATTTATCATGTGCCGACACATTTCGGTCGCGGAATTAACCCGTGCGGCATTTAGCAAGCCTAGCTAGACTAGCCTTCCCCCATATAGTTGTTCCATAGAACACTTAGGGGAATAACTTTCCCGTATTAGATTATACCACGCGCAGCTCAGCTCGGGCATCCATTATATTGAGTAAGACGAGTGGGACACTTTAGGCACAACAACTAATTTCGCCCTGTCATGGCCTCATCAAGAGAGCAGCATCAGCTCCCAATCAATTTGTACACGGGATGCCAATCCTGCCTTTAGAGTTCCTAATGATATATGCTACCTAACCTGCAACTCCTAGTACAAACCTACATGACGCTACTCACACGACCCAGTTGCCTTTTCTCTCCTACGGTGCTCATTCGCCGTGATGCCCCCACAAGCTTCACCTTCGATGGGACACAAGTACAGAAGAACTTGCCCACCTGGGCCACGGAACGCCCGGTCCGTGTCACAAGTCCGTTCGACAAAGTTCCTGAGATTACCTTGACGAGCTGACCGCCAGAAACTTCGCTTTGCTAGCTCATTATCGGACCGAGACTTGCTCCGAACAACATTCGATTCAAAAACGAAACGGCGGCATTCGTACGATCACAAGCATCTTCGTTCGTTCGCCTCGCACGCTCGAGCATTTTGCGATGCAGCGTTTGTCGTCGCGAGCTTCGCAACGTATTAGTTTTTGGCTGAAGCTCCTCCGCCACGAGCCGTCACCAAAATCTCCTGCTTCCCCTTCTTCTTTTGTGCCCAGATGCTGCTTCGCCGTATCGACTCTGTTAACGCAATCGAACCTCCAGAAGACGCACAAGCGAGCGATCCCGAGCGATTTCTTGAGATGGGCTTCGCTCGGTTCCTGCAGAACGTCGAGATTCGCCACCGGGTTCGCGCCGCTGGAGCCCAAGCCGTTGGATTCGATCATGGACGTGGGGAGAGTGAAGGATCGTTCGTCCGAGGAGATAACCTCAGTTTGGGATGATGTAAGCGTTTTAAGTCCATTGCTGCTATAACCGTTGTTATTGATGTGTCCTTAATGCGTGTTTTCGTAATTTTTACGATGCACTATAGAGATTGTATTTGTTCTGGGGGCTAGGAATTGCTAGAACATGTTCATTCAGAAGCTCGTTAGATGGACGCGTATCTGTTTGATGATATTCCCCAGTTGAGTAAATCACTATGTTAGTACTGGGTTGCCTTGGTTTCCGTATGTGTAGAATGTTCGCAGTGTAGCGGCGAATGCTATAGTACAGCTCCGAATAAGTTGATGGAGATTTACCTGCCCTTGCACCAAAAATACTTGTCCTTGCATAATTTGCTCGTCAATCTCAGTTCTATGGTTTCATGTGTTGGCTCTTCTGCTTATGAATTGTGATTGATCCTTTTGTTGTTCAAAAAGTCAATTTTGGTGCCTGTAAATCATTGCAGATTCATTGATTGGTAGTCATATGCTACAATATTGCATGAATTGGTGTTATACCTGGAGCAATGCAGAACAAACAGCGACAATTCTAAGTTTCACGCCCTTGGTACTTCTTTACAATCCCATGTTTGCCGCTGTTAAAAGACCAAAATGGCTAATGGAGTTGTCAATTATAAAGCTATTCGCATACTTCATCCCTTGCAATAGCACACTGGTGGCATTTAACAGCTTGGTTCATGTTGACAATCCTTTGGTGTGAATTAGACATTTGTTTTCTTTCAATACGAGTTGTATGCATTAACATGGGTGCCTTTGTGGATGAAAATACTAATCCAAAATAGCAAATTTTATGGAATTACGCTACTAGTGAACTTGCAACTTTGATTAGATAATGTTTCACAAAATATGTCAGCTCAGCAGGCCTGCGCAGATGAGTAATGGCTGCTAAATCCCATGTCTTACTACTGATTGTCAGTTGGAATTACCCCTTTCCCCCAAAGACATGATACAAGTCACATATTGGGAGTAAAATTCTTCAGGGCCTCGAACAAATCTTTATGAAGCACAATGACCAACAAATAATATTGAAATTTTTCTTTCAGTTCTATAAGGAAACATTCCTTTTTTGAGTGTCATCCTTTTTAAAAAATATATAAATATATATTTTTTTCATGAATTTGAAAGAAGCAGAGGGGCTGGGAAGAAGGTCTTAAGAACATTTTGGTGACAGGTTAAACTGAAGTTATTCTTGTTGTTTTTCTAAGATGGTAAATATCTAGTGACATCCTAAGCCTGGGATTTCTGTGTCATTAGGAAAATTAGAGCACAAGGAAGTTTGGCAGTTACATGAATATAAGGCATGAAATTGACTGAAGGATTTGCAGTATTCCTATCTATTAGTTTTGAAATTTATATCGACACTATGTTCCTAGCTGGCCACAGATTTTTTTAAATGATTGATTGACCAAAAATCATGTTTTATGGACTGTGCCAAATAGTTAAAAATAGTATAGTTGAAGGTTGTGGGTGTTCATTATGATATCTCGTGGCACTATTCTTGATGTTCTGCTTGTGCTTTGAATGCCTCTTATCCCCATTATTATGCCATTGTATTGGTGAAACATTGTGGGAGTTCTATAGGAGTTCAATGAAGTCTGTTTCATTTGCTTATGCTTTGCTTAATCCATTGTGTTATCTTCGTAAACTTTAGTATAAATCAAATTCTCAGTGAAGTTTGTTTTGGTGAATTTGATTTTGTAATTGATTGTACTTTCTCAGTATCACCTTGGGCGAGGTCACATTGGCACCTCTATGAAGGCAAAACTTTATCATCTGCTAGAGCAAAGATCAGTTGATTGGTAATGCTTTCATTATCTATCTGAATCATGTTCTCTTTCCCCCGACATGTGAAATATGTGATTCTTCTGCTTATTTACAGCCGATATTTTGTCATTCCTTTATGGAGAGGAAGTGGTTATACAACAATGTTTGCTCAAGGTACTCTCTCTAATCACTGAACATATATACCTGTACATCGATTGATTTTGCTTGCATAGAATACATGGTTATAATTCTCATTTAGATGAACAACGTCGGGTAGGTTAAACCATGAGATGTGTATCTGGACATCAAGAGCACCTATGCTTTTCTCTGTTAAAGCTCTCTTCTTTTTCCCCTGTATGCTGTTATTTCAGAGCATAGCTGCTTATTTAATTTGATGTTCTTATGAATGATTTGCTTCCCCTTTCAAATAGCTGATCATGCAAACTATTGTTTACAAATAAGTTGAGTGATGGCAGCAATCACAAATTGGACCTTCAAGCCTCCTATATGTACCAGCTGATAAGAAAAAATGCCTTGGTATACCACCTAATAACTTTGGAACTTCTTCACATTTGGTGATTGGATTTCTTTCATTTATCAGCAATTAGTTTGTTACAATGATTGGAGTAGAAGATCCTGACAATCGTAGAACTAATATCTACACTGTTTCCAACTTCTTCTGTATCATAACCCCTTAACATGAGCTTTAGCCGTTGAAATCCTGTCCACTAGGTCATTCTCTCTTTTAATAGAACTACTGCTGCTTTTCCATCATTACCTCTCAGATTATATTGCCTACATGAGAAATGCTGAGGAAGAAGCATCAACACATCTTTGCCCTGTGTTTGTCATGGCTTTATGTAAGCTATAATATGTCCAAAAACACACAAGTGCTACTGCTTATGGAAGCATCTTGTGCTGGTTCTGCTTCAATGCATTTGTTGGGAGGCTATCTTACAGGACTGGACTCTAGCTTCAAATGATTGGTGCTGTCTTTCTGATGAGTGGCACTTGCTTCAGATTATAACTTTTTGTGTTAAAGATGGAATGGTCACGATGGAATCATTTAGTTAGCCAGCGCTAGCTGAAAAAAGTATTTTTGATATATGTGAAGTATTATGGATGCTGTGAATGGCTGTCATTTCGTCGTATTTAATTTTTGTCCGGTATTTGAAGAACTCTACTAAGCTCAGAAGACAGAACTGTCTCTGCTGACTTACTAATCAAGACTTTGTTTCGACATTTTACAGTACAAATGCCCCACATGCTTTTCACCGGTCTTGAAGATTACAAGGCAAGAGGAACTCAAGCATCTCCTTATATGACTGTAACTTTCTACACGGAGTTTGCAGAGAGCAAGGACTTGGTTCTTATTCGTGGAGATGTCGTGTTCACCAGCAAGCTGAGCGATTCGGAGGCAAAATGGCTTCTGGAGACAGCTCAGTCCTTCTATTTGAACGATACATGGTACAAGCTGGTTGAGCAGTTCAACAAACAGACACGGGATTTTGAATTCAAGGATGTTTTACAAGCGTTGGACATGCCCATCCTGTAATCTTTCATTGCCACGCGATTCTCTCCGGACAACCTGGAAGAGTTACTAACAGGGTCATAAGAGTGGAGGCATGTCGCCGATACCAACGGATATCATACTGATTAGTGGAGACTAGATGCAAATTTGCTCATGAATTTTCTTGTCTTTTGTTCAGAATTATGCATTGGAACGGTGGGGCTTTCTCCTTTGGTAGCTAGCTCGCTCTCTCTGCGTCTCTCCCTCGAGATTATGAAGAGGAGAGAGCTCATCTGTGTCATTTGGTGATGTGAAGCCTGTGTCGGAAATATGTGTATTTTTGGGGACAGACGATCAGCCATGCAATATCCGAAGCAACGAGTTGGAATGTTATGGGGTTGATACGCTTAATACGCCACCTTGGATGTCAAAGATACATGTAGTGGGACTTTGAATATGGTATTGACCTGGGCCAATGCTGATGAAAGTGTGAAGACTATTGAGACAAAGGGGAATCTTTTCCAGCAGGTCAATTTTTCGTGTTGACCGATTAGTAGGAAATGTTGCATGTCAATAAGGGTATAATAAGTAAATGCTATATTGACCTTCACCTGTAACCTGATATTGATTGGATGTACCCGATGGACAAACATGAGCTTAGAAGCCAATAGAATCAAACCAAGGCCAGATAGGAACCTACTTTAATCTCTCGACCGTCCGTTGGTCGATCAATGTTGGCCGAGTCGAGAAATATAGAAATCAGCTCACGAAATGTGACCGAAATCAAATCGATTCGAAGCATTGAAGAGCGGGAAGAGTAATTGGGTCGAGAAGCTCTCAAGCGGGAGCACCTACCAAAAGATATTGTAGCCAAACAGTTTAGGACAGTCCGGTCAAGCAATTATTGCAGCCGGGCTCCTCACGCAGGGTCAATTGTCCATCACCCTCATCATATACGGAGTCGAAATTAAGTCACAATGAGTGGGACTTGCTATTTAGGAGGGCCTAGCCATATCTAGACTATAGAAGAGCCCATGTAAAGAGGAAGGGGACCACATGAACTTCGAGAGCACAAGATTTACTTCCTTTATTTCCAATCAATTCACTTGTATTTACATGCTTTTCCTCCACATTAGTACGAGGACAACGGAATGACTTGGGAAATAGTCGATCCGGTTCGCAAGTCAACGGTAGCCAGTCGACGGTCGACGATCACTGTCGATAATTTTCGAGCAAACATATATGCAAGCAAAGTGATCTCGAACAAGGCGTTTAAGCTTTTGATATGGTAGCATTTTTGCTTTTGCATAAGAAGAAATGAATGTTTAGAAATTTCACTATCTTCTGAAACAAGAGTAACTATTTTATCGAATGGATAAATTAGTTGACTATGATGATGTGATGTAATTGACCATATTATTGCTGGCATTATATAAGTCTCATCCATGGCGACGTAGTGCACGTGTCTTTGGTTGATACATCATGTGTGGTTGCCACATGATGTGTCCGTCACTCAAAATATTTTCTTGTGAAAAGGAGAATATTGCCTTTTTCGGTTTATATAACTATTGTTGGTAATGTTATCCTTCAACTTTGGATAAATGTTCAATTAGTCCTCTAGACCATATGAAAAATATTTAGCATTGCCCATGAACTGGAATTATTGGAAGAAAAACATTATGAATTTTTTTTATATGGCTCAAAGACTGAACTGAACATATATCAAAAGTACATGGACCACATTAAATATATTAAAAGTTTAGGGATCGCGTTGTACATCGAGTTAAAGTTCAAAAATTGCACGGAATAAATTGAAAATTATCACATTATATATTGGATCAAAATTCAAAATTTTTTTTGTGTCATTATCTCTTATAGAATGTCAAGCTAACCTCGACCATTGATACTATAGTATGAAGAAGGAAATGGAAAACCTAATATTTGGATATGTCGCGCGGAAAGAAGAAACGCGAGATCTGACCCAAGGAACACGAGCGATATTTGTCGTTTCACCGCTAACGGCGCGTCGTTTCGGCGCTCGTCCAACGAGCCACTCCTGCTCTGCCGATTTGGCTGAGGCCACAGAGACGAAAGAGGTGAAAAGCTTTCTTCTGGACGTTTCCCGTTAAAAACCCTCACTCCGCTGCAGGCCCGCTCTCCGCTCCAATCTCCTCCTACTCCTCCTGCCCAATCCCTCACAAAACCCTAGCAAGTACGTAGCTTCTTCCTTACTCCAATCGCATTCGACTTTTTTTGCAGTAGACGGAGAAAAGCCTGTCCGTATTAGCTCCTTCGGTGAGGTCGCCGGGGGCAGAAATGAAGTACTCACGCTCGTTTTCTTTCGATTTGGCTCTCAGTAATGGCCGACCCCTCCGACGACGCCAAGCACATCGAGAAGCTCTACGAATTCGGGGAGCGGCTCAACGAGTCCAAGGACAAGTCTCAGGTTCGTTTCCCAATTCGCTCTTTTGTCGCTTTTTTGTTTGTTTCCTTCCAATTGGGAAAATGGGGGTCTGGGGTGGGGCGCGACATGTGTTGGTGTTTAGTTGAGCTTGTTTGCTTGTTTCTGGTTGCTGTGTTGTTTTGCAGAATGTGGGGGACTATCAGGGGATCATCGACGCCGCGAAGTCGAGCATTAAGGCGAAGCAGTTGGCGGCGCAGCTGATTCCGAGGTTCTTCAAGTTCTTTCCTGACCTGTGGGACCCTGCGGTCGAGTGTCTCGTCGATTTGCTCGAGGAAGAAGATCTCGGGGTTGGTGTTTGGCTATTTTAAGTGTTGACTTAATTGTGATGTGCTTATATTTGCTGAGGTCTATTGAGGAGCAGAGCAGCAGTCAGTTGCTAAGATATGGGGTGGAGGTAGGGAAGTTAGAGTGAGAAAGATGTTGATATCAAATGGAATTATTTACTCCGGTTAGTAAGTGAGACTGAAAATAAATGTCCAGTTTGTTATGAGGAGTCTTGAAATTTTCGGTTTTCTAGTTTTGTGTTGGCAAAGTTATACTCTTTCATTCATGATAAACGGACTGGAATACTATTCAGTTGTATCTTTTGGAAATTGACTGCCCTTTCTTGCATTGGAGATGATATGAGGTTTGATGACTAGCACATTGTGCAGGTCCGAGTGCAAGCCATTCGGGGGCTTCCACTTTTTTGCAAGGATACACCCGAGTACATTCCTAAGATTGTTTACCTTCTCGTGCAACTCCTTGCTGCTGGTAAATCTAGATTTCTCTCTGATTTACTTAGCTGTACATTGAGTGATCTCGGTGGTTTACAATAGATCTTTCTTTCTCCGTAGAGAGAATCTGAACTAAGCTAAAGTATCTGCTTTTTATATTGTAGAGGATTTTGTTGAGCGTGATGCGGTGCACAAGGCTCTCATGTCATTGTTGAGACAGGATGTGAAAGGTGATAATCTATATAACTTAACTCAATGTTGAAGTCTCCTATTTCATGTTCCTGTGCTCTGGATGTTGCTACTATTCATAGTGTCATGAGATGTCTGAGGTTAATGGATGTATTAGAAGGGCACAGCGATGTTTGACTTCTTATATATGAATTTCGCGAGGTTGTCGATGGATAATGATTTTCCAGGATTAAGTTGTGCTTGTTTGATGTCTATTAGTATACTTTTCTTGATCGAACCATTCTTGTCTGTCCCTGGAGAACTTCACTTCAAATCAACCATCCAATGATAACATGAGTGCTGCTTCGATGTTGAGGATTGTGATATTACTGCAGTAGGAGAAACTATAGAATATGATAGATAATATATTCACTTCCCAAAAAGTAAGTGTTCTTCCTTTTGGAATTTTACACAGTATAAATTCAAAATTAAAGATGGTGGGAGTTAGAATTATATGAATGCTAATTGTATATTCTGTTTCTGGAAGTGAATAAAAACGGTCGTAGATTATGTCAACCTCAATTTTGCAAACACGAAGGTGGTTTTGGAACCTGAAGACAAGTATATAGTTAGTCCATGATTTTGTGTCCTGATACCCTGCTTTTAGGGGGAAAAAATGAATAAGCATATCTTGTTATGAGGAATAAACGAAATGGATCAAATTCTGATCTACCTTTCCCTTGTAGTTTCAATCAGTACTTCCATATCTTCTGCTGATTTTTATCAGTTTCAAGTACAACATTTGGTGCATGACAATTGAGATCTTTGGTAGCATCTCAGACTAGTGATCAGGCTTGTAGTCATATACATTGACCCTGCTCCTATTTTCTTGTAAATTACTTGAGCCATTCTGACATTGTATTCGACATTTGGGTTTTTTTATTTATAGCAATTGGAAATGCTCTATTTTAAACTCATGGACCTGTGGACTTTTTAATTTTTCTTTTCTCTTTCCTGAAGATCATTCTGGCAGGTTGAGCAGCATGAGCCTGTTTTGACGTGTCTACTTGAGAACATTTTGAATCTGATTGATTTGCAGAGATAAGCAATGTTTGACATGCGCTGCTTTTTATGAAACTTTTTGATTGGTGCAGCCTCCTTGTCGGCCTTGTTTGGCCGCATTGCGAATGTTGATGAACCGAGTGCTGATGACTTGATTCGGGAGAAGATTTTAAACTACATAAAAGATAAGGTTCGAAGACTTGTTGAAAAAGATAAAATTTGACAGTTTTTGACGTCCACTTCCACCATACTTTGGGACAATTCTCGTGTATTAGAAGGTTATTTAGGACTAATAGATTGGATTTGCAGGTGTTCCCTCTAAAAGCAGAACTTTTGAAACCTCAGGAGGAGATGGAAAGACATATAACGGATCTAATTAAAAAAGTATGTTTTTTTGGTCCTTTTTATGTTTCCTCTGTATTTTTATAGTCCTGTCACTCATGTTTATTTCTTAATTGAGTGGAAGTGTCTTAATAGAATTAGCCCAGACTTTTCTTATTGCCATGTCTCATTAGATGTGGCTGACTCATATTTCAGAGTTTGGAAGATGTAACCGGAGCAGAATTTAGAATGTTTATGGACTTTCTGAAAAGCCTGACTATATTTGGGGATAAGGCACCTCCGGAGCGCATGAAAGAACTTGTTGGGCTTATTGAAGCACAGGCAGATTTAGATGCACAATTCACGGTATGTGCCTGATTACGAACAAATTCTTGAGTGGTATCCTTGTTAGAAAGACAACTCTCTGTTAACGGTTATTTTACTGTGCCCATTAGTGGGGATGGTCTGCTTCTTTATCATTTATTATAGTTGTTTTCAATTTTCCATTGTTAATTTTTCCACGTATTTGAATCCTTCTTCTGTAGAAACGACTCATTCATCTTATGATGGTTGCTATTGACTTTGGAAGGGAGAAAAAACAGCAGCACAAAAACTGCTACAATCACTAAATTCTTATTAGCAATATCAGTCTGATATGCTTTGCACATATTTTATCAGCCTATGGCTGTGGGAGGATCGTAATATAGCCTTATGAGCTAGACTCCCAGTTAGATATTTGGCTGATACAAGGCCTGTAAAGGACTAGTACCGGTGTAGTGCAATCTTCTGAATGGAAAAGAAATAACATGTGTAACCTCTTTTAGCAGTCTGCTCCAGCTGTTTTCTGTGTTCCGCAGACCTTTATTTCGTGAATTTGTTCTAATGAGGAGGTTCTTTTCCTTCCTTTAATTTTCTAGTTGCTACATGACCTCTTTTTATGGCACATGCACATTCGTTCTAGATAACAGCTAAACAAGAACATGTAAGTCGTGATAAGAGAGGTGACAAAGGCAACAACAAAGCACTTTCACACTATGTGGTGTCGACTGCATGGATTTTTAAAGTTCGTTGTGCTTTTTACTTTGATTTATATCCATTCCTCAATAAGAACGAAGAAAAAGTTGAGATTCTTCACAATACTAGTAAAGTCCATGATTGTGTCCTAGCATACACATATTTATAGATGATTAGAGAGGTCGGGTGGAAGAGGTTGCTGAATCACTTCAAAGAGAATCAAATTCATTCTTCCTTTTCTATAGATGCTGGAGAATCAGTAGCATTTTTGCAGTGTATAGAAAAAATCATAGTATAGCAAAAGAATGGCAAATTAGGGTTGTCCAGCTCACCAGCCTCCCTCAGAGGAGGTGCTTTTTGGGCTAAGGGAGCACTCATTAATTTTCATTTGAGGGAAGTAAAAGATATGGTGTTAATTATGAAAAATAGCTGAAGGCTGATCTTTGAAGAATTTGGGTTATAGCATTAAGTTATATTATGAGGTTATTCATTCTCTATTCTGATGACTATCTACCCATTCCTAACTTAGAATTCCTGACAAAATTGTCTATTCTCATGTGATCTTCCTATTCCTAACTTAGAATTTCTGACAAAATTGTCTATTCTCATATGATCTATTCTTTTAATGCTTTATCATGATATTGTCTTGCTTAGTAGGATAAGGTTCTGTTTTGTTGTTATTGTGGTATCATGGCATGATCCACAATGTTCAAAATGCAGGTCTCAGATACTGACCACATAGACAGATTGATATCATGTTTGTTCATGGCCACTCCTTTTTTTGTGGTAAGCTTTGTACTTTTAGTTCTTGTGTGTTTTGAAAGTACTGTCCATATTTAATCAAATAATGTCAACTTACAATGAACTTCGATGACAGAGGGGTGCACCAAGTAGCAAGTTCTTCAATTATCTAAATAAGGAGGTCCTGCCTGTTTTTGATAAGGTATTGGTTGATGAACATGTGGTCTCTCTTGTCTCTGCATGGTTTTGTAAAATATAGATGATCAGCGGGACACGATTTAATCGTGTGCCTGCTCTTGTAACATGTTTTGTTGTTTTTCTTTGCACATATTTCACATCGTTATTTTGCTAAACTTTTGGGCTCTCTCTATCTCTCTCTCTCTGTTGAAACATTTAACATCAACCTTGTTTTTTGTTTTTATTTTTTTGCTTTGAGGTTGTAAATTTTATGATTGACTTGGCTTAATGTGGATTCTTAGGTTGTACACCTCAAATCTTTGAAATCTTTACATTTAAAGTCATTCATTTTTTTTTTTATATCTTAAAGACTAGCAATGTTTTTGACTAATAGCCATAAGCCTTCTCCAAACAAACAATGATACATCATTGGCCCCCCTATGTGTGGGCCTCTTTGACTGAGTTTTCTCTTTGTAACAATAAGGAATTATTTGTAAGGTAATATTTGACAAAGCTTTTACTGGCAGCTTCCTGAGGAACGAAAGTTAGATCTGCTCAAAGCTCTTGCTGAGATGTTCACCATACACGATGCCGCAGGATTCACGCCAAACACTTCCTTCAATTGTTCAGCTCCTAAAGGTACATACATACTGCTTTAAGAAACTGATTTAGGTCATTGAGTCTCAAAGTAATGAGCCCAATTCGATTGAGAACTGACAGAGAACAATATCTCGAAATGATTAATTTTTCTTTAGGCTTCATATAAAGGTTCCTAGCTTAACATTCTAGTATCTTAAGCATTACCCCTTAGGACAAGAATTGCATCACATGGTTAAAACAAGATCATTATAGATTTTAAAAATAGACTCTTATAAAATTTTACTCGTTCCTTGTTCAAAATAGGGAACCTCTCAACAAGAAATATAGCTGAAATAGGCAAACAAGAAGCATTCAATATGGAAACCTCTAAGAAGGAAACTGGATAGCCTATCATGGGGAAAGGAATACTAAACTCTACTTGATAGAGAAAACATCTCCAGTCACTGTCTAATCATTAATTCTTAATTAACACCCCTTCCCTAGGTCTTCGAAACAATTGTCGGACATATGGTGTCAGAAACAAGGAACCATCATAAGCTCCTGTCGAAACATCTATATATTCCTCTCTTTGTAATTTCCAGTCCATTTGACATTGCATTTTACACGTTAGTTATCTTGATGCATATAGACTAGACAGAACACTGGCATTTTGTTTGTAATGTAGGTTTTTTATGTATATCTTGGATCTTACGTATCATTTTGCTTCTTTCAGAAGTACATGCCTCGAAGAAAGACAGGAGAAGAAATGAATTTTTCTTATGTGGAATGCTTGTCATATGCGTTTCACCATTTGGCACACAAGGTTAGTCGGACATTCCCATCCTGCTTTGCCAACTTACAGCTTAAGTATATGGAGATTTTATTCTGACGAAGTTGCATTATAGGCACCAAATGCAACCAATAGTCTGTGTGGTTACAAGATAGTGACTGGCCAACCATCTGACAGGCTTGGGGAGGACTTCTCAGAGCATTATAAGGATTTCACTGAGAGGTAATGATTCCTTATCATCTCCAGTTCTAATTCAGGTTTCTTTAAATGCAGGCTGTTTTCCTCTTTTCCTTTCTGTCCATAGAAGTTATGCATGCATTCGTTATGGCTTTTTGATTTGACGTTCTCAACAATGGTTGGTATGGTGTGATGCTATATAGCTTCTATATTCTTTGAAGGATTGACTTTTTTCGGGAACTAGCTGAAAGTGCTGCACTATTTATGCTAAATTGCTCCTGCAGTGATCCTTGTTGACTTGCTATCTTCCAATTACTTATGCTATGGCCACACAGCGTTTCTAATTTTCCTCCTGCCTTTGATTGTCCTTGTAAGTGAAAGTGGAGGGAATAATATGAACCGGTAGTTCTGATTTTTGTTGCAAATTAATTTTTTCAGTAAGGTCGGTTTTTGAAGTATGTAAATTTACCTCCTAATCTTTCCATGGCGTTTTTTGCTGCAGATTAACTGCTGTTGAGGAGTTAACTAGGGCCACATGAAAAGCTAACTCAGGGCATGGCTGAGCATAATAAAAGCAATGTCAGCTGCTAAGACCGATGAAGAGAAGAATACCATTGTCTGTTATCACAGTGCTTGCGTCTTTTATTGTTAAAAGGTTCTGTTCCATGCAACTGACACCATGTACTTTATGCAGAAAATTCAGAAGCAGAACACTACATCAGACTGCAACTGCAATAATATCCTTGCCATGACTAAGGTTAATAAGTCAACTTATCACTGACTGTTTTGTCTTCAGGCATGTGAGAAACTAACTCATATTATGGTCTATTGATTCAGCCATTGCATTCAAAGACACCCTCATTTATTGAGACAAGAGCATCAACCTCTCTGGAAAGAGGCAGTCAAAACTTCTGTGCCTACGACAAAGACAGCGACTGGGTAGGAGAAAATACTGATCCTTATGTTCTTTTTACTCCTCAATGAGTTTGTTATTGGATTTGCTTGTGGGGGTTATATATATCAATTCTAGCTGCTGATACATTAGCTACTTCTCTCCTTAGTCACTGGTCATGTCTACACTGTCGGATATGTTAGATCATGATGCTTATTGGAATGATGTGAATTCTATATATTTTGGTTATCAAGATTTGACTGATTGTTTCAACTAGCACAATGGTGACAATCCCTGAAGGAGCAGAAAGATTGTTGAGAATGATTTGCACGTCTTCGCTTTATCTTCTGTTATGACAATCGATGGGGTTCTTCTCACATATTAGCTTATTGATATCATCATTTGTGCAGAGGAAAACGACCCACTAGTGCCGTGAATGGTTCTGGTAACACGGCATCGAAAAAGGGACGTGGAGCGGGCGGTATGCAGAACCAATTAGTCACAGAGCATTTGAGGGTTTGTCCCAGGGTGGGCGTGGGCGGCGGGAGAGAGAAGAGAAGGGGTTGGGGTGGACGTGGAAGAGGGAAGAAATTTATGGTAAACTGCAGCCATGCCTGATGCAACGGATTCGGGACTCTGTATTAGATTTGAGGTCAGCAAGAGATTGTTCTACTGATGCGAACGAAGTTTTGGATGCGCCATAAAATATTTAGCTGGTAGCTTTGACCTGGACCCACACTCACTGATTGTAATTTATTCAAAGCTAGTCGACTTAGTTTGGTTTGAGCTATCTGCAGCTTTCAGTTCGCATTTGCTTCCCATTAGTCGAATGAAGTAGATGCATATGCTCATGTAACTTGGAAGAAGTTCCCCTTGCTTGTAGAATAGCATTGGTTGATTTAAGCTCAATTATATGGACTGGTCTGATTGCATGATCAATAGCCTATGTAACCGGATCATTTAAACCATTTTTTATGTGAGTTTAGACCATACAATATTTTTCCACTTGCCCTATTTTGTCTGATTTCCAGTTGTCACCAGCATACTTTGTTGCTGTACCTTATTCAGATGGTTGTGCATTTTGGATAACTTAGCTGACAGTTGCAGCAAAGAAATTGTAGTAGTTTGAATTTGGTTCACAATCTCACTGTTCTGGTTCCTATAAAAGTTAGGTTAGAATAGACGGCTTCCAAGAACCGGTTGATATAACCTCTACACAACTCTGGTTTTTCCTTTTGCTAAGTGTAGCTCTAACATCCATTTTAGCAATTTATAAAACTGTTATAGCAATATAGACTTGAGTGAGTTACTTTTGTAACGTTGGTTGGAGTTCTATCCATTTGTTTGTATATTATATTATCATTGCGGCTGACTATAATAAACATTATGACACTTCTCGTGGGCCACTTTAGTTTTTTTTACTAATCCATTAAAGCATAATTAAAATGCAATAAAAATTGTACAAATTGACACTGAAATACGACATCAAATCATACGGGAGTGGGGTACAATTCATTTCACCCCATGTGCTTCGTGTTGATATCCCTCAGCAAGTATAAACTCCATTCAAAAACGTCTTTTCCATTTCCTAATCGCCTTGGTGATCGTGCCTCTCCGAAACCTTAGCGAAGGTTGTACTTGCTTGGGATGTCTCGTGCGTCTATTCGTCTTTCACAAGTGATGTGGCATTTAGTGTGCTGTCCGCCCTAGGACACCCGTTTTGCCTGCCGCCCCCACCTGAATGCCTGGTAGGCGGACGGTTAGGATCTTCGCAGTTGCCATGTGCTCGAGCAGGCTTCCTTTTTGCAATTCCGATAGTTGAGCGCTGCTGCACGGCCTGACATTGCGTCTGTCTGCCTGGATAGCAACTAAGCCTGATGAGATTCTGAGAATGTGACCATCCAACGTTTTGCTCATTAGCATCCGCTCACATCCGAAAATATCGGGATGAGTAGTAGAATAAGATGCGAAACCTGCAACGAGGTCTATGAGTACTCTCTCTCCACAAGAGCTGCACCGAATCTCCCCCGGAGATGCATTGCCCGTTTCTCCATAATCACCCTTCTCTCTTGCCTTTGATCGATTGGTAGACGGCAGCCATATGGTTTCCCAATGCAGTGAATGCGATTTCAGCCTTGAGATGGACTGCTCTGACTACAACTCTTCTGTTTCCAGGATATATGAGGGCGAGAAAGGCTCAGTTCTTTGTACCATTTCGCCCATCAGCATCGTCCTTCCACATAAAGCTTGAAACCGGAATCAAGTACAAAGATTGTGAATAGAGCAATACGGGGTGAGGTCTATGCTTGTCTGGATTGCCTCTTCTTTCTCCAATTCGTGATCATCCGCTGCCGCTGGAGCTGGGTCGTATGAAGGATGCTGCGTGCAATGCCCTAGGCGAAGTGCATGTAGTTGCAGAGTTGGGGAGGCACTTATCCAGAAGAAAAGAAGTGTGGAGGCAGGAGACCACATTCTGTTTGATGTTTCAACCTAGACTCTTGTGCAATTTTGGAAGACAGCCGAGATTGTTATTTTCAGCAGCAAAGGCAGATAATATCATATTTTTTGAGTGTAAGACTTGCGTGCTCTATGTTATGAATTGGAGTACTAACATTGGGATGCACAATTTGATTATGAATCAACTTGTTGGGAAGCTTGCCGGTCTTATTATTTTCCTCGAAAGCAAATATCAGATGTGTGTAGCTCGTACAGACGAGTCTCAAGCTTTTTGCTTTCATTTACTGTAAACTCCTTTCCAGTACACCTTGGCCCCGGCAACTTGATCTCCGACTGAAGCAACAATTCTAGCTCCTGGCTGAAAGAAACCAATCAGCCAGAGAGACAACATAGTCTTAGATTGCATTAGTCAGATCCAAAGCTTCCTGATGCATACAGGATACACCACAAAAGAAGTTGCTGTCTTAATGAATCTCATTTGTTGAAGCAAGTTGACGCATTCGCCGCAACAAAGATCTAGTTGTCACCTCTCAGAGGTAAAATGCTGACTATGTGATCTTTCCACCCTGTCCTCCTTCAATTAAAGCAAAATTATCATCAGAATGGCTAGTAAGTGTAACCGTGCATCGGGACAGAGGTGAAAAACTGGCATTTCTCATTTGATTTGCATAAGTCTGTGATGATAGAATAAAGCTTCTGATATGCAGCTGTGCTCATGTCTCCAAGGCATCCATAAATGAGCAAACCCATTCTATACCAGCAAAGAATCTTTCAGTAGCACACGTAGATCCACTGGCTGAACAGAAAGTTACGAAGAGATTTGCTAGAAAAATTAAAAGCAAAGCAAACTCAAGATATTTTCATAGAATTCAGAAGCTTTTAACCTCAAGAACAATTTGATTTATTTTGGCAGCTAGAAATGACCATGTGACACCGTATGACACCTAGGAATGCAGGGGGGCAGATAGCATGCCATAAGAGCAAGGCGAGGTTGAGAACCCTACTGCCAGAGCAACACCTTGCCGGCCAGGCTTCTAGAGATGAGGACTTTTGGTGAAGCCAAGTCGATTTGGGTAACCAAACACTGCGACTGATGAGAAGTTCAAGGATTAAAGGGTAGCATACATAACTGCTGAGTAGATAGAAACAATTGCCTGAGAAGGAAGAATGGTCAACCGAGAAGAGAAAGATACTGTTGTCTGTCACACATGCTTTCACTGAAGATGAATCATCTATTGCTCTTTCCAGTTTCCATGGCCAACATTTATCACACATTTTACTTTCAGTGGAAATGGCAATTTATTGATTCATGCTAACGTCATTTGATATGCATTATGATACCTGCGGTCATTTATTACCATCTGCATCTAAAGCATCCGTTTGGTCCTCAAATCACATCCCAAACTTCTGTTTACCTCTTCAAATAATGTATACATGTCATGTTCCAATGGCTATATGCTTTCTCTGATCTGTTCCTAAGAAATTACTCATGTTACTCTAGGATCACTGAATGGTATCTAATTAAATACTCATCTTGAAACTGCGCCATCATTTCATTTCCTCACAAAATTGGTCACTCATTATCTGGTAACACTCAGTCTTATGGTGGAAGTTAGCTGTGATCAATGGATGGACCATGAGGGAATGGTTTGTCGAGGCTTGGAGGCTTGTCCATTTCCTAACAAAACTTGATCACGAGTAATTTCGTGACCTGACGAGTCTAGTGATATATGTTCCAATCAATATTTTGGTTTTAACATATGAAAAAACGTCTCTTGCCATTTGGATGCGTCAATTGTTACGACGCGGCCTAATCTGGCTTGTCTGCCTAGTCACAACTAAGCCCGATGAGGTTTTCTCTGAATTGTGACCATCCAACAAATGGTGGGCTTTTTTATAAAAGGGGTCCCAAATTTTTTTTTTTCACTGATTTGGGTCTCATTTAAGAAATTTATTGATTTGGGGTCTGTCGGAAATGCCGGACGGACCCCCGTTAGGTACGGGGGGTGCCGAACTATGCAGTTCAGCTCCTCAGCTGCCGAACTGGGGGGACGCACCTTTCTCCAGTGCCCTCTCCCCTCCCCTGTTTTTTGCAGCTCCAGTGCAGCCCCCTGCAACTCCAGTTCAGCCCTGTTTTTGCAGTTCCAGTTCAGCCCCCCTTTTGCAGCGCGCGCCCCCAAGTTCGGCACCTCTAGTGCCGAACGGGGTCCATCCGGCACCCCCTCTACCGGACGGACCCGTAACTGGTAAATTTTATAAAGTGAGACCCAAATCAGTAAAAAAAAAAAAAATTTGCGACCCCTTTCCGTAAAAAACCCACAAAATGGTCATGAGGATCTGCCGACATTCTATGATCTTGAGATCTATGGAGGCTATGCGTGCATGTTCTTTCCCATGACCCCCCTCTCTCTTGCTATCGATCAATTGGAGGAGCTAAATGTATGCCTGCCATGGTTTCATACTGCAGCAAATGCAGATCCAGCCCGACATGGATGCATGGCTTTAAACTCTATCTCCGCAAAGATCAGAGGCATTAAGGACTCATTTATCTTCTTTCGACCATACAGCATCCACTGGTCTCCCACGACAGAAGTAAAGAAAGAAGAATCAGGTGTGAAAAGAGAGACATACCAGGTGAGTCTGTGGTTTTCTTATTGCCTCTTCTTTCTCCTCTGCACAATCATCCTCCGCTGTTGGAACTGTAATCGTTTAGCACCTGAAGATGGGAAAAGTTCTTCGGTTCGAACAATCTATAGTCAACCAAAAATTCAGTTATCTTGAACTAAGCCTCCCAGAAAAAAAAAATCTACATTTCAGCATTCTTTTCTCCTTTGGCCCCGGCAACTCGGTTGTCCTAAAGCACCAATTCAGCTCCTGACCAAAAACCATCAGCCAGATTGCAAGTTGACGCTTTGCCACCGCGAAGATCTAGTTGTCACCTCTCTCTCAAGGTAAAATGAACACTATATGATGTAACCACTCTCATTCTGCATGACAAACTATTGACTTTATTATCATCGGAATAGCTAGTAACAGTAATGGCGTGTGCGGGACAGAGATGAAAAAGCACGTCTTTTTTGGATTAATCACTCAATGATGTTAGAACAAAGCTTTTGAATTGCAGCTGTTCTCACGTCTCCAGGCATGTATTTAATCTAGTTCGTATGGATAAATGAGCAAAAACTGGCATACCAAAGAAATCTTAAAGAACGCATATTGATCCGCTGGCCAAACATACAAAGAGATTCACCAGAGAGAAGAAGAAAAGAGAATCTGAAAGACTCGCAATGTTTTGATAGAGGTCAGAAGCTTTAACTACAAGAACAAATTTTACTTCTATGGTAATCACTAGCAGCCATATAAAAAAGAACATCTCCCCCGTTCTTCTCGTCGTGAGCTCGGATCTCTTCGATAACAAAAAAAACACAATTTCTTTCGAGGGCTTCAGCCTATTTTAATCTCGGATCTCAGGATTTAGTTGCTACAAGATGCATGACATTCATGGCCGGAATATTGGTATACGACTACTAATAGTCTTATGTGTCGTTCTTTATTTCTTGGCTGCCTCCTTCTTCCACATTGTCTTATACCGTGGTGGATCCGCCGTTTCCCCGTTCCCCGCCCCCCCGCGACCTGCATATCGCCCTCCCTCTTTCTGCCACGGTATAACCATGAAAACCATAATCCGTTCGGCCTGTAAAAATACCATGAGTATGTTTTTGAATTCGGCTGCAACGGGTTCACGGGAAAGCAACCACGATACCACGCGTGGGACGGAGTGGAGTGGAAGAAGAGTCCGTAGTCGTGGAAAATAAGGAAAAGCTAATCCACGCAGCGAAAGCCACCGATATCAAACTGGCGAAGGTCAATGAGGAGGTGCAGTGCTCCCTTATGTGGAAGGAGTGCGGCCACTAGGACGGTGGCGTCCCGATTGCCCCCGATTCCTTTTTATTGTTTATATTTATTATATTGGGATTTATTTCCACTTTTTTTTTCCTCTCGAGCGATTCGTTCTCGTATTTGGTTTTATATATATTCTCGTAATGATGTGATTTAGTCCTTAAGTTTATTAATGTTTTTTTGTTTTACTGATTGTTTTCCGATTTTTATTTATTATTATATTTTTCCGATGTGTACGCACAGATTCGTCATTATTTTTTTTTGTAGATATGTTTATTTTTATTTTCTTTTCATGATTCCCGATGTATATTCTTTTTTTGTGCTATTTATATTTGTTTAATTATTTACTTACGAATTTCCCGAATTTTTTTTCTCTCGTATGTTATGATTTGTACCACTCTCTATCTAGCCTCTTTCTATCTTCATTTATTATGCGCCCAATAACTTAGTTGGTATCGATACTATCGGTTTATTTAGATAGATTACTTGGTGTTGCTTTTTTTTGTTGTTGGCGGCTTACCTCTCCTTCCCGCACCTGAATTTACGATTTATACTTTATTGCCTCCGAAAATATTGTTTTTTATTTCCCGATTATATTTTTCGGATTATAATTTATTTACCAGATTTCTTTCTTTATATCTTATTGATTTATTTATATTATTGCTTATTATTTTTTAGTTCCGAAATGTCTATATTCATTATTTGTTGATCGATCATGATTTGTTCCGATTTATTTAGATTAATTTGTCTTTATTTTTCCGTTATTTTAATACCCCTTCCTTTACTCCCGGTACGATATTGTATATTTCTGATATGATTTTCCGCCTCTCCAGGATTTTATTTTAATCCTGAATTAATATTATTTTTAAATATTTGTCCTATGATTTTAGTCCGAATTAAATTCCACCGATATTTCGATGTCCCTGATTTCCGATAATCCGATTCGTCTGATTTCCGTCGTCCCTCTTCGTCTACGTATGATTTTCATGTATGCTTTCCGTACCTCGATATTCTATTTATACTCATTTAAGCCTATTTATTCCGTAATCTTGTTCTCGAATTATCTTGATCATTTGATCCCCCTGTAATTTATTTTTCCTCTGAATATTTCTTTGCTTCCGTTATATATTATTTAATTATTTTAATTTACTTTTATTTTAGATTATATTTTTTTTACTTCCCTCCGTATTTCATTTTCGATTTATTTGTTTATCCGTATTTTCTTGGCTGTCGCCCGTATATATTTTTTTATTATTATCTTTCGATTATTTTTTATTTTTTCTCGTTATTTAGTTCCTTTCTCGATATCTTATTTCTTATGTATTATATTTTTATTTCGTTATACGCTTCCCGCATATTTCATAATTAAGTATTATTTCTGAACGAAATCCTGATATTGTTTTTTTACGTGTCCTGATATATTATTCCCCTGATTTATGTTTGATCGATATTTTGCCTTATATTATAATTAGATTTTTTAGATTTTTCCGATTCGTATTTATATTCGATTAGTATTTATTACCTGTATTTTATTCTGATTTAATTTACTCTCAGTTATTTTCCTGATTTTTTTTGTACCGATTTATTTCCGAGGTTTTTTATTTTTTATGTTGTGAATTTTTTTTTATTAACTAACTCGAGTTAGTTATTTATTCCCCTGTACTTCGATTTCATTATCCTTGTAATTAATATATTAGTACACTTGATTTCCGATTCTAGTTTTATTTCCCTTGAATTTTCCGATTTATTTTCAGTAATTAGCTAGTTATTTACCGAATGATTCCCCACGATTCCTGTATTGTATTATAATTTTACTTTTTCCGGTATGTTCCTCAGTACGATTTGCTGTTTCCTCGATTTCCTGTCCCTCTCCGTATTCATATTTTCGTCGCATTTTTTTTTATTTTAATTAATATATTTGTGTATCACGTATTATTTTTATTTATTTTATTTATTCCCTGAATTTATTTTTAGTGCGATATTTCGATTCACTTTATCTCTCGATTTCTGTTACTTATATATCCATTATTCGCATATAAATGAACCGATAATTATATAGCTCTTATCCTTTATTATTACGACGATTTTATTTATTCTTGTATTTATTTACCTTATCAAACTCCCGCCTCCCGACCGATCATGATTTATCATTACGGATTTTTTTTTATTCTTCCGATTCACGTATTATTCTGATTTATACCTCTGATATTCATTCTTTTTAATTCTTATTATTTTTATTATTATTGTTTTTCCGCTTGCTCGACATTGATATTTTTATTATACCTCCGTCTGATTATACTTTATTTATTTATTTATTCCGACTTCGTATTTAAACTTTCTATTATCTGAAATTCCCCTGTATCCATTCCCTGATTTTTTTGTAGCTTACCTCCCCTTATCCATTTAATTTATTTTTATATTCCTTTAGTTTATTAGTTTTTTCCTCCACTGTTCAGAGTAATTAGTATTTGTCAGTCCGAGTTATATTTGGCTTTTTTGTGGTCGTCATGTGGCTTTTTTGTGTCGAGCACGTTACATTTTACTACAGTTAGTATTCCCATCTCGTATTTAGATTTATTCACTCGATTATGTACCCACTGTATCCTCCCCCCCCTGTATTTCACTGCTTGATTTATTCGTCGTCCCGATATTATTCTCCCTACATTGTATTTTTATTTCGATTGTCGATTTTTACCGTGATTTCTCGTTATGGTACTTTTTTAATTCTCATCGCTCCCGACCCTCACCTGCTATTGTATTTACGTTCCTACCGTTTATTAATAAATTTATTTTCTCTCGATTTATACGTTTATTTCTTATTCCCACGTCCGCATTATATTCCATGAATACTGTTATTTTATTTTATAATTTACTTTCACTATTATTTTGACGATTTATATATTCTTCGTATATATTTCCACGTATGATATTCAGATTTTACGATTTCTTAGCCTGATTTTGTACGATTATTTTCCGCAAAATTTTAATTTTCGAATTGTTACCCTGATATTTTCGAATAATTATTTAGGTTTTCCAGATCCCTGACGACGACTCCCGATTATTAGATTTTATTGATTAATTTGCAGACAGTAATTTTATACGAATTTAGTCTACTAAGATCCTAATTTCTCGATATATATATTTCTACGATTTTTTCTTTTGTTTGATATTTTCTGTAATTTTAAATTTTTACTTATTCGATTATTTCCGATTTTTTTAAGCGTATCTTCTCGATTTATGTTATTTTGATATTTTTTAATTTTATTTTCGATTTTATTTTATTATTTTTTTTATCTTTTTATCTTTTTTTTTTTGATTTTTTTTATTTTATTATCTTTCCGTCTCGTATTTTTTTTTGTTTTTTTATTATTTTTATTTTTTTTCTATTATTTTTTTTCGAATATAATTTTTTATTTTTCTTATTTTTTTTTTTTCCCCCGATTTTTCGACCTCCCCCCCCCCCCCCCCCCCCCCCCCCCCCCCCCGCCTTGTTTCTACTTTTCATTTATTGTTTTATCCTTTCTTATTTATTTTTTATTTTTTTATTGTTAGTCCGATATAATTATTTTTCGATTATAGATATTATTTTATTATTGTAGCTAAATAATATCGAAACCTTGATATTTAATTATATCTGTCCGTTATTAATAAATTTTTCTTTTTCTTTCCACAATTATCGATTTAGCCACGATATTATTTGTCCGATATAGTTATTACCGATAACTACTTTATTAGATACGATTATCCAGATATTAATTAATTAGTCATTACGAATTATATTTATTCTTGATATTATTATTTTCGATTTTTTATATGATTTTTTATTAGGCTTTAAGATTAGACATTTTTTTATAGGATTTAAGATTTTTTACTATTATTTTATAATTAGCCATAACTTAAATTATTATTGATTATTCGTATTTTATCATTATTATTTATTATTTTTATTATGTTATTCCGATTTAATTATTAATGATTAATATTTTTATCAATTTTCCCGAGTATTGATGTAGTAACGATTTCTGATTAGATACCCGATGTAATATTAATATTAGCTACACAGAATATTAAATAAGATGTAATGTAGTTTAGGATTATTAGTTCAGAACCCCTTACGATTCCGAATATTACGATTATGGCTGAATTAGATTTAATTGAACGATATTGATATAGCGGTTTTGGCGACGATCGGCCTGATTAACGATTTATTGATCGAGATTCGAATCGGAGTAATTAAATTAATGACACGATTATTATTAAACGATTTATTTATTTTATTTATCATCCGATTATTATTCAGCTCTAATAAACAGATGGAAGCAGAGGAGAATTCCCTGATTATTAATCCCCCGAACCGCCGATTATTCGATTTACAGACCTTATTATTTAAATTATTACCGATATTACCGATAGATCCCGACCGATCCCCCGTATATCCGATTTTATTTTACCCGAACGAATTATATTCCCTGATTTTATAATGATTTTGAATTTTTATTAGCTGATATTATTATTAGATATCGATTTTTATTATAATTTTATTTTATTCCGAAGTAAATTTATATAATATATTCCGGAATAATTAGATTCTTTATATTAAATTCGAATTATAACCCCCCCGCCCGATTAGCTACACCCTCCGATATTATTTTATTAATTAATAATTCGATTTATATCCAGATTCCCCTTATTCGAATTCAGATTTCGCGACCATTATTGATTTATTTTTTTTTCGATTAGCTACCGATTATATTACCCGGAATTCCAGTATTATTTAAGTTAAATTAGTATTATTAAATATTTAAATTTAATTAAATTATTAAATTATTAGCTAAGAAAGAGATATGCAGGCCAAGCAGCAAGGAGAAGCAGGCAGCAGGCTGCAGATGTGGGAGCAGTGGGAGGAGCAGAAGCGTGGGAAAGCAGCAACCTTTTGTTTGATTGAACTTTTGATTGTTTTTTTTGATTTTGATTTTGTTGAAGCTTTATGTGCATTTTTGTCCTGTTGTTTGATGAATTTGTGAAGTGACCTTGTAAGCAAAAGCATGGCTTTCGATGTCGGGATAGCAAGCAAAAATGCGCTAGCAACCTTTTTGAAGCTCTCTTGCCCAAGTAAGCTTGAGTGAAGCTTTTTGAAGTGATACAGCTAAGCACGAGGAAAGCAAGCAACCTTGTGTTTTTTGTGATGTCAATGCAATTTTCCCCCCCCCCCAGCGTTGTTTTTGCGCGTTCATTTGCAGCCCAGCTTTGCCTGCAGCCTCTGCCGCCTGTCTTGCTGGCTTTCCCTTTTTTTTCCCCTCTTTGCAGAGTTTCGCGCCACACGCCCCCCTTTCCTCCCTTTTCTTGGCCCTTGCTCTTTGTTCGCCCCCACCGCCCAGTCGATCCTCCGTAACCCCCGGTGCTCCTCCTCCCCTCTCTGCCGCCAGCCGCCCTCGCGAATCCCCCTACCAGGTAGCAGGCTCACTAAGGAGGGAGCCAGGCTTGCTCTGCAGCAGACGATTATTCTTTGCAGCCCTGTCTCCTCCTTTTCTGCAGATTTTTCTGTCGCCGACCAGCAAAGGCCATAGCGATCGCACACGCCACGCAAATCCCCTTGAAGCTTATATAAATGGGGGCTTCCCTTCGTCTCATTTTACGAAAAAAAAAAAAAAAAATAAAAAAAAAAAAAAGAAAAAAATAAAAAAAGAAAAAAAAATAAAAAAAAAAAAAAAAGAGAACAAAAACGAAAAAAAAAAAAAAAAGTAAAAAAAAAATAACAACATACAAAATTTTTTGAAAATTTTCTTTTTCGGCGATTATTTTGGGGGAATAAAAAAATAGAAATAAATAGGAAAGGGAAAATAAATAGAAAAGAAAGGGAAAATGAAGGGGGGGAGAAAAAAAAAAAGACGGAAGAATAAGAAAAATGGGACAAAAAAGAAAAAGATTAAGA
>JAGVVM010003773.1:0-14430 GCA_019149425.1 Psidium friedrichsthalianum
CCAAGGGAATAAGAAGATATGGGGCTGAATATAGATGGAGAAATAATTAAGAAGCATCCAGATTCTCGTGCTTATGAATGTGAAGATCAAGGAGACTAGGAATCAGTGAATCTCAGAGATGTTGAGACGTCTGCTTTTGGAGGAAACAATGTCTTTCCATTTGGATCAGGTAGAAACTCAATTTTAGCCCGACTTGTGTTGAGAGATGGACGTCTGAAAAAATTCCAGAATACAACATTTACTAAGGAGCTATCTGGTTGCAAGGACAAAACACACAGCATAAGATTAACAAAACATAAGACGATGAAAATAGACTTCTTTTTTTCTTTAAAAAAATAACATGAGGAAGTCAGATGTTATTGATGTCATTTAAGTTTTGGCATAACTAATCTCATAAATTTTTCCTTCATTGTGGTCTAAAATAACTGACAGTACTGTCAAACTATCAGACTAGCGGCTTTCTTTTTATAAAGGGCAGGTTTAATGTTGCATCTATATGCTTATTAATAAAGAGGGCTACATTTTTATCATCCCTATTATTCCGACCAGTATTCTGATAGGCGGGTCTCAAATATGAACCCCATCCATATTTGCATTAAGACAATTTTGCACCCTGCCCAGAGAGAGAGAGAGAGAGAGAGGAGGGAGAGAGGGGCATAAAAGGTATTTGAAAGTTCTATGGAAAATGACTTATGCCTAGGCACGTCTAAGTGGGTGAGCTGTCGAAGTAGGAAAATACTTGTAACTAGGCCAATCAATTTGCGCTTTGAGTCTAGATAAGCTCAGCGAGCACGAGGCCTTTGGTTTGTCCAGTTGAAAATGTAGCCCAACCATTTTGATTGATCAAAAGAGATCTACAAATAGGGAGTTAGAAAGAACAATAATACATAAAAAATGATACAAATGGTTCATAATTTTTAATTCATTGTGTAGTTGTTCTCAAACTTTTAATTTGTTTAATATGGCCTCCCTTCTTTAGCCCAATGTACAATATCATCCCTGATATTATATATATATATATATATATATATATATATATATATATTGTTGGACGTTCCTATTAAAGAGAGGTATATAATTTCAAGACAAAGACGTATATCCACAAAGAAAATAAAACTAGTAAATCTAAAAAGTGAATGAACTTAATATAACCTGTAGAGACTTGCTCATTCCACAAAGATGGATATATCATAGCATCTAACCACAAACGGTAGTCGATTACCGAATCTTGCATCATCATTAGTGATGAACATACACGGAGAAATCTCTCTCTAATAGTTATGCTTTCTCCAAAAAGCGATCACCTCTAGAGACCATAACAATACCAATAGGTTAAAAGAACACATAAAATAGATTGTAAATTTCATATCAATATCTATGTCAGGATAGAAGAGAGCCCATAACTAATTTAGCTCTAAATCAGGAGAGAAGAGTTACATAAGAGATACCAATTAATCACAACGATCACTTTTAAATAAGCCGACTATTGAAGGTAGCTACAAAGGAGCCTTTGAAATTTGCAAAGTGCTCAAGTATCTAAATTAAGCACTTAGAGCCGGAGTGAGGAGTAGATTCGGAGAGAGCAGATTCTTCTAAAGAACTCGTTGTTCAATTTGCAGACCTCACTTCCGTGGAAGATGTCGACCATGCAGCCCACAAAATCAATGAAGAAGTTTAGAAGATAGAGAGATAGAGAGACTGAGAGGTAGAGGGAGAGCTCTCTATCTCTCTCTCTCTCTCGGGGAGTCACTTCGGGGAAAAAAAAAAAATTAGGCAGTGGGGGCATATAGAGGAAACCCTAAAGGAGAGGGTTGAGAGGGCCTGGACTTATAATTTGTTCAATATGTCCCTAAACTATCGACAATTGTTCAATAATCCACAAATTATGTGAAAATGATACAAACAAAATGACTGCATTGGCCAATAGATATGTGACCCTACTGGTAAAGGAAGTGTGGGGTGGGGACGCTAGCATCATAGATGCATAGTTCAACTCTCGCGTTCTACAAAGAGGCATGGCAAAAGTTTGAGAGATGAGAGTTAGAGATATGACAGACAAAAAAAAATCACATTGAATATTCAGAAATAATACAAAAATCACATTGAATAAATTAAAAGTCCATGAATCGTATTACACACTAGTCCAACATTCTGGGATCACATTACACAAATCAAAAGTTCATGGACGACATTGCATATTGAGACAAAGTTTCAAAACTTTTTTCGTTATTAGCCCATATCCATACGCTCAAGAGAAGACTCCATCAAGCCTGGAAGGGTCTAACCGGTCAAGCTAAATGAAAGATGGGAATGGATTATCCAAACCCCATTCATCTCAAAGCTAAATAACAGGTCTGACCCATTTGACCATATCGTCTCAAAATCATTGTCTAAATCTGCCATCCAGATGGACAGGCTTGTATCGGCCATGACCAGGCCCCTCCTCTAGTCACCAGTTTGCCAAGGAACTCCATGTCCACATTATGATCATTTCAAGGATGGAAAATTTGTAAGACTTGCTTCTTATTTGTCCCCGAGTGACCAAATCTTCTGGGACACCACAAAATCTAGCAAGCAAGCGAAATTCTCGATCAAGCATATTCAAAAGTTGAAGATCGTCGGGAATATTTCCAATCACCCCTCCAACTTTTACGTTTCTTCGCATGTATCACTTGTGCCTGAGTTCATATGAATTGGCCCCTTAAGCTTTATATATGTTAAAAATCTACATCAATATTCTCCTTAATCTAAACGCTGTTTGAAAAAAAAAAAAAATGTATGCGCTTCTGACGGGCATAATTTTCACGACAATGCAAGGCCATTCCTTTGAATTGTCCAGGCGGAATTTAAGAAAAAAGAAGAAGAGGAAAATGATTTAAAACATCACGACACACGTAGCGGGGGGAGGGGGTGGCATCTCGTGTTTGCAACATGGATCCTTTACCGCGCATAGTACGATCCCCTCGAGGCCTTATTAAAATCTCGATGATTTATTTATGAAAGTGAGATTTTATCAAAGATTAAAGCGACAATTGCCCAAAAATTCCTAAACTTATTGACACTTGTGCTAATTCAATTCTAAACCTTTTAAATTTTACCAATTGAGTCGTGAACATTTTTATATTTTACCAATTGAGTCCATTCGGCTAATTGTAGCCGAAAATAGCTAACAGAGATGCCAGCCGTCCTGTTTGGCATGGCCAACGCTGACGTGAAAATTTTGTAATAATATTTTTTTAATTTTTTTAAAATGGTAAGTGTCGATGGGGTGCTGCCGCCGTTGCTAGAGGAGCCGAACAAGGTCACGAGCCCTAGGCAAGGGTGGCTGACCCTCGCTAAGCCTAGGCTATGGCACCCAGATCTAGGTGACGTTGGCTCTCACTCAGGCCTAGCGAGGGTCATTGGCCTTAGGCGAGGGCCAACAAGGCCTCTCTTAGGGCGAGCGATGGTTTTTGGCCCTAGGTGAGGGCCAACATCACATAGATCTAGGCTCCCTCGTCTAAGCCTAGCGAGGGCCTGCCACCCCCGCCCAAGGTCAGTGGAGATCGTTGGCCCCTCTAGTGATAGGCGGTGGCAGTGGCAGCACGCCAACATCACCTACCACTTTCTTTCTTTCTTTTTTAGTTTTGCTTTTTTAAATAAAATTCAACTTTTCTTTGTTAGTTTTTAATCTAATTTAAAACAAAGAAAAAAAGGAAAAAATTAATAAAAGATATTCAAATATTATTTCTAATTGTCAATGTTAGTACCAATAATGCCAAGTAGGACGACCGGCTTTTGCATTAGCAATTTTTGACTAAATTGCTTAGATGGACTCAAATGACAAAATTTAAAATGTTTAGGAATTAATTGACAAAATTAAAAAAATTTATAATTGAATTGGTAAAACTACAATAATTTAAAGATTATGTGGACAATTTTCTTAAGATTAAGACTTGTTGAGATACTGATAGGAGGATTGTCGCGACCTAAAAAACAAAAATTTCGATCGATGATTGAATTCCAGGTTAACGGATTATTAGGTTAATTAAATTGACCAACCTAATACGGACTCTCCCAAACCTTACCGAATTGCAACTTTAATTTTTGTTCAAATGATTTTAGAATTTAGAGTCACCACTAATAATTTTTGGTAGGTTGATTAGAAATCTAAGTAAATTAGCAGGATAACTAAATTACTTCTACGAACCAGAGATTATGAGTTCGGGGACTTGGTTACACTAGTTAATTAAAACTAACGTCCTTTCGGTACCTTAATTACATGGATATCCTAATTTGGCAACTCAGGCTTGGTTTACTCCTAAGATTCTAGTGAGGTGTTCTCTTTTTTTTTTTTTTTTACTTTTAGATGGAATGCATATGTGGTAATGGGTTCATGGATAAGCAAAACGTGAATATGTAAATATAGACACGCGAATGAATACATGCGAATGCGGACATGCAATCATGAATATGCGAGTATGGATATAAAATATGACATGTAAATGTGAACGTACATTACATGCGAACGTGGACATGCAAATACGGCATACGAACATGGATATACAAATACAGCACGCGAACGCAGACATGCGAATGTGACATACGAACACAGATATGTAGACGCGATATGTGGATATGCGTATGTAGATATACGAATACAGTCAGGTGGATACGAATACATACGAATACGTTATGCAGATACGAAAACATATGAATACGAAATACGGATTAAAAGACATACGAATATGACATGTAGGTACGAAGATACACGAATACGATATGCGAATGTGACATGCGTATGTGGAAATGCGAACGTGACATGCGTACATGGACGTGCGTATGTATGTCGCGGCCTAAAAAATCATTCAAGACCTTAGGTTAATGGATTATCAGGCTAATTAAGTGATTAACCTAATACAGGCCCTCCCACGCCTTACCAATTCGCAACTTTGATTTGTTCAAACAATTTAGAATTCTGGAGTCGCCACTAACCATTTTTGGTAGGTTGGTTAGATACCTAAATAAAATAGCGGAAGGATCTATTTTATTTCTACGAACCAAAGATTAAGTGTTCGGGGACTTGATTACGCTAATCGACTGAAATTAACGCCCTTTCAGTACCATGATTCCATGAAGAAAACTTTGCTCAAACAGTTCGACATTGATTAACTCCCCTTGCTTATTTTTTTATGATTTTTTATTTACTTTTTTATATATTTTTTTTAAAAAAATTAATTAAGGCCCGTTTACTGTTTTTTTTTTTTACTTTTTGGAAGGGATGCAATGCATGATACGTGAAAGACTAACATGTATGCCGAATCCATATGGGTAAATTAAATATGCGAGATTTATTTTGAAATAAGGCAATGCTCAAAGAAAATTTGCAAAATTCATATAACTCTGAATAAAATGAACACGCGGACATTTTTACAGTACGTAAAAAAAAAAATCTACTAAACTAAGTGGCACGAGTTTCTTCTCTTTTTTTTTTTAAATAAAAAAAACGCACAGTTTAAATTATGAGTATACTAAATATGGTGCTAATGACATGCTAAATGGCATAATGAAATAAAATATGATGTGAACGTACAAGATATGGGATATATGAAATGACAACGTCATAATATGATATGCATGATTTTTTTTAAAAATGGATGACAGGCTAAATGATGCTCACAATTATGAATGGCATGAGAAATGATGCAAAGAATGTGATATATCATTTTGAAAAAAAATAGGGAATGCATGATATGGTATGCGATACATGGGATTTTTTTTTACATGTATATATTTTTTGGTATTTTTATTACTATTTTTTTATTATGTTTTTTTTATTTTTAACCATGTGAGGACATTTTTTATTTCGATTTTTATTTTTATTTGACTCTTATTTCCAAATTAAATTCGATTCTTTAAAGAATTAATTAGGTATAAATTCAAAAAAAAAAAACTACTCCTAAAATTTTAAAACAATCTTGGGACAATTTCTCAATCAAACAAAAATATAAATGGAGCAAATCCGAAATAACAGACCCCAGCACACCAAATCTCTATTTCGCTCTAAACCCCTTTTTTTTTTAAATAACGAACCGGATCTAAATATCAATAGATCGAGTTGGTCATTTTTCCATTTTTCCATTTTTTTTAATGGAGGACCGTTCCCAAATGGCGACGGGGAAAGTCGTCCAAAAAATCAGCTTTTGCGAAAATAACAAACCGGATCTAAATGGCAATAGATCGGGCAGGTTATCTTCTTATATTTTTTTAAAAAAATTTGGAGGACCGTTCCCGAATGGTAAGGGGAAGAGTCGCCCGGACAACACTGGGTTGGATTCAGATTTTTTTTTGAATATTTTGAAAAATGTGTTTCGATAAAAATTTAAACCCTTTCGGAAAAATCGAGCTACGAGATATATATATAAAATTAAATCAGCATGTCCCTAAACCAATTCAAAAGGTATGCAATATTCAAAGGGGTACACTTAGAATTTAACTCATTCAATCTAGGTAACATGATATCTGAAAAAAAAAAAAAACGGAATAGACTTTTGTTACCTGAATTGTGAATAATGCCTCGGATTTGAGCCAATCGGAATTACGAATCACGACGATTAGGATTGACGTCGGCTCTTGCTTGTCGTAGAACTCAGGTGGTCTTCGACGGCCACGGAAACTCCACGACCACAATTGAGGCTAAATAAAGGTGGTAATTGCACCCAAATGACAACAGACGGCAAATTGATCAGCAATGAAGTGGAACACCAAACAGTGTGAGGCCCAAAACAAATTGCGGTGGATCAAATCTCCCAAATAGCAAACAAACAGACGCCAAGCAACTAATCCAAAGGACTAGGCAGCAGCCATTTTAGCCTCCAAATTACAATAAAATCGACCTCGAATAACAGTAAATTGAAGGAAGGAACGGCGAGAATTCTGGGCACCAAACAGCAGGTATTTTTTGACACCGAATGGTGACAAAATCCAATCTTTTCCAAAAAAAAAAAAAACCCGTACTTTCCCAAGATGAACTTCCAGCCACGCACATAAGCTTCAAGAATGTCAAACTATGACCGATCCAACTCATATAGGCTGAACGGGAGCAAGCGATGGCTGAACCGAAGCAGACTGTGGCACCGTGCGTTTGACAATGGCTTGGTTTCGCGTGGGAACGTTGAGGCTGCCTTTTTTTTTTTTTTGAGAAAAAATTCCTCTCTCATGCACTCTCTCCAAGTTGATTTAAAATCGTGAGAGAGTGCATGAGAGGGAATTTTTTCTCAAAAAAAAAAAAAGGCAGCCTCAACGTTCCCACGCGTAAACCAAGCCATTTGTCAAACGCACGGTGCCACAGTCTGCTTCGGTTCAGCCATCGCTTGCTCCCGTTCAGCCTATATTGAGTTGGATCGGTCATAGTTTGACATTACTTGAAGCTTATGTGCGTGCTGGAAGTTCATCTTGGGAAAGTACGGGTTTTTTTTTTTTTTGGAAAAGATTGGATTTTGTCACCATTCGGTGTCAAAAAATACCTGCTGTTTGGTGCCCAGAATTCTCGCCGTTCCTTCCTTCAATTTACTGTTATTCGAGGTCGATTTTATTGTAATTTGGAGGCTAAAATGGCTGCTGCCTAGTCCTTTGGATTAGTTGCTTGGCGTCTGTTTGTTTGCTATTTGGGAGATTTGATCCACCGCAATTTGTTTTGGGCCTCACACTGTTTGGTGTTCCACTTCATTGCTGATCAATTTTGCCGTCTGTTGTCATTTGGGTGCAATTACCACCTTTATTTAGCCTCAATTGTGGTCGTGGAGTTTCCGTGGCCGTCGAAGACCACCTGAGTTCTACGACAAGCAAGAGCCGACGTCAATCCTAATCGTCGTGATTCGTAATTCCGATTGGCTCAAATCCGAGGCATTATTCACAATTCAGGTAACAAAAGTCTATTCCGTTTTTTTTTTTTTTCAGATATCATGTTACCTAGATTGAATGAGTTAAATTCTAAGTGTACCCCTTTGAATATTGCATACCTTTTGAATTTGGTTTAGGGACATGCTGATTTAATTTTATATATATATCTCGTAGCTCGATTTTTCCGAAAGGGTTTAAATTTTTATCGAACACATTTTTCAAAATATTCAAAAAAAAATCTGAATCCAACCCAGTGTTGTCCGGGCGACTCTTCCCCTTACCATTCGGGAACGGTCCTCCAAATTTTTTTTAAAAATATAAGAAGATAACCTGCCCGATCTATTGCCATTTAGATCCGGTTTGTTATTTTCGCAAAAGCTGATTTTTTGGACGACTTTCCCCGTCGCCATTTGGGAACGGTCCTCCATTAAAAAAAATGGAAAAATGAAAAATGACCAACTCGATCTATTGATATTTAGATCCGGTTCGTTATTTAAAAAAAAAAGGGGTTTAGAGCGAAATAGAGATTTGGTGTGCTGGGGTCTGTTATTTCGGATTTGCTCCATTTATATTTTTGTTTGATTGAGAAATTGTCCCAAGATGTTTTAAAATTTTAGGAGTAGTTTTTTTTTTTTTGAATTTATACCTAATTAATTCTTTAAAGAATCGAATTTAATTTGGAAATAAGAGTCAAATAAAAATAAAAATCGAAATAAAAAATGTCCTCACATGGTTAAAAATAAAAAAAAACATAATAAAAAAATAGTAATAAAAATACCAAAAATATATACATGTAAAAAAAAATCCCATGTATCGCATACCATATCATGCATTCCCTATTTTTTTTCAAATGATATATCACATTCTTTGCATCATTTCTCATGCCATTCATAATTGTGAGCATCATTTAGCCTGTCATCCATTTTTAAAAAAAATCATGCATATCATATTATGACGTTGTCATTTCATATATCCCATATCTTGTACGTTCACATCATATTTTATTTCATTATGCCATTTAGCATGTCATTAGCACCATATTTAGTATACTCATAATTTAAACTGTGCGTTTTTTTTATTTAAAAAAAAAGAGAAGAAACTCGTGCCACTTAGTTTAGTAGATTTTTTTTTTACGTACTGTAAAAATGTCCGCGTGTTCATTTTATTCAGAGTTATATGAATTTTGCAAATTTTCTTTGAGCATTGCCTTATTTCAAAATAAATCTCGCATATTTAATTTACCCATATGGATTCGGCATACATGTTAGTCTTTCACGTATCATGCATTGCATCCCTTCCAAAAAGTAAAAAAAAAAAACAGTAAACGGGCCTTAATTAATTTTTTTAAAAAAAATATATAAAAAAAGTAAATAAAAAATCATAAAAAATAAGCAAGGGGAGTTAATCAATGTCGAACTGTTTGAGCAAAGTTTTCTTCATGGAATCATGGTACTGAAAGGGCGTTAATTTCAGTCGATTAGCGTAATCAAGTCCCCGAACACTTAATCTTTGGTTCGTAGAAATAAAATAGATCCTTCCGCTATTTTATTTAGGTATCTAACCAACCTACCAAAAATGGTTAGTGGCGACTCCAGAATTCTAAATTGTTTGAACAAATCAAAGTTGCGAATTGGTAAGGCGTGGGAGGGCCTGTATTAGGTTAATCACTTAATTAGCCTGATAATCCATTAACCTAAGGTCTTGAATGATTTTTTAGGCCGCGACATACATACGCACGTCCATGTACGCATGTCACGTTCGCATTTCCACATACGCATGTCACATTCGCATATCGTATTCGTGTATCTTCGTACCTACATGTCATATTCGTATGTCTTTTAATCCGTATTTCGTATTCATATGTTTTCGTATCTGCATAACGTATTCGTATGTATTCGTATCCACCTGACTGTATTCGTATATCTACATACGCATATCCACATATCGCGTCTACATATCTGTGTTCGTATGTCACATTCGCATGTCTGCGTTCGCGTGCTGTATTTGTATATCCATGTTCGTATGCCGTATTTGCATGTCCACGTTCGCATGTAATGTACGTTCACATTTACATGTCATATTTTATATCCATACTCGCATATTCATGATTGCATGTCCGCATTCGCATGTATTCATTCGCGTGTCTATATTTACATATTCACGTTTTGCTTATCCATGAACCCATTACCACATATGCATTCCATCTAAAAAGTAAAAAAAAAAAAAGAGAACACCTCACTAGAATCTTAGGAGTAAACCAAGCCTGAGTTGCCAAATTAGGATATCCATGTAATTAAGGTACCGAAAGGACGTTAGTTTTAATTAACTAGTGTAACCAAGTCCCCGAACTCATAATCTCTGGTTCGTAGAAGTAATTTAGTTATCCTGCTAATTTACTTAGATTTCTAATCAACCTACCAAAAATTATTAGTGGTGACTCTAAATTCTAAAATCATTTGAACAAAAATTAAAGTTGCAATTCGGTAAGGTTTGGGAGAGTCCGTATTAGGTTGGTCAATTTAATTAACCTAATAATCCGTTAACCTGGAATTCAATCATCGATCGAAATTTTTGTTTTTTAGGTCGCGACAATCCTCCTATCAGTATCTCAACAAGTCTTAATCTTAAGAAAATTGTCCACATAATCTTTAAATTATTGTAGTTTTACCAATTCAATTATAAATTTTTTTAATTTTGTCAATTAATTCCTAAACATTTTAAATTTTGTCATTTGAGTCCATCTAAGCAATTTAGTCAAAAATTGCTAATGCAAAAGCCGGTCGTCCTACTTGGCATTATTGGTACTAACATTGACAATTAGAAATAATATTTGAATATCTTTTATTAATTTTTTCCTTTTTTTCTTTGTTTTTAAATTAGATTAAAAACTACAAAGAAAAGTTGAATTTTATTTAAAAAAGCAAACTAAAAAAGAAAGAAAGAAAGTGGTAGGTGATGTTGGCGTGCTGCCACTGCCACCGCCTATCACTAGAGGGGCCAACGATCTCCACTGACCTTGGGCGGGGGTGGCAGGCCCTCGCTAGGCTTAGACGAGGGAGCCTAGATCTATGTGATGTTGGCCCTCACCTAGGGCCAAAAACCATCGCTCGCCCTAAGAGAGGCCTTGTTGGCCCTCGCCTAAGGCCAATGACCCTCGCTAGGCCTGAGTGAGAGCCAACGTCACCTAGATCTGGGTGCCATAGCCTAGGCTTAGCGAGGGTCAGCCACCCTTGCCTAGGGCTCGTGACCTTGTTCGGCTCCTCTAGCAACGGCGGCAGCACCCCATCGACACTTACCATTTTAAAAAAATTAAAAAAATATTATTACAAAATTTTCACGTCAGCGTTGGCCATGCCAAACAGGACGGCTGGCATCTCTGTTAGCTATTTTCGGCTACAATTAGCCGAATGGACTCAATTGGTAAAATATAAAAATGTTCACGACTCAATTGGTAAAATTTAAAAGGTTTAGAATTGAATTAGCACAAGTGTCAATAAGTTTAGGAATTTTTGGGCAATTGTCGCTTTAATCTTTGATAAAATCTCACTTTCATAAATAAATCATCGAGATTTTAATAAGGCCTCGAGGGGATCGTACTATGCGCGGTAAAGGATCCATGTTGCAAACACGAGATGCCACCCCCTCCCCCCGCTACGTGTGTCGTGATGTTTTAAATCATTTTCCTCTTCTTCTTTTTTCTTAAATTCCGCCTGGACAATTCAAAGGAATGGCCTTGCATTGTCGTGAAAATTATGCCCGTCAGAAGCGCATACATTTTTTTTTTTTTTTTCAAACAGCGTTTAGATTAAGGAGAATATTGATGTAGATTTTTAACATATATAAAGCTTAAGGGGCCAATTCATATGAACTCAGGCACAAGTGATACATGCGAAGAAACGTAAAAGTTGGAGGGTGATTGGAAATATTCCCGACGATCTTCAACTTTTGAATATGCTTGATCGAGAATTTCGCTTGCTTGCTAGATTTTGTGGTGTCCCCAGAAGATTTGGTCACTCGGGGACAAATAAGAAGCAAGTCTTACAAATTTTCCATCCTTGAAATGATCATAATGTGGACATGGAGTTCCTTGGCAAACTGGTGACTAGAGGAGGGGCCTGGTCATGGCCCGATACAAGCCTGTCCATCTGGATGGCAGATTTAGACAATGATTTTGAGACGATATGGTCAAATGGGTCAGACCTGTTATTTAGCTTTGAGATGAATGGGGTTTGGATAATCCATTCCCATCTTTCATTTAGCTTGACCGGTTAGACCCTTCCAGGCTTGATGGAGTCTTCTCTTGAGCGTATGGATATGGGCTAATAACGAAAAAAGTTTTGAAACTTTGTCTCAATATGCAATGTCGTCCATGAACTTTTGATTTGTGTAATGTGATCCCAGAATGTTGGACTAGTGTGTAATACGATTCATGGACTTTTAATTTATTCAATGTGATTTTTGTATTATTTCTGAATATTCAATGTGATTTTTTTTTTGTCTGTCATATCTCTAACTCTCATCTCTCAAACTTTTGCCATGCCTCTTTGTAGAACGCGAGAGTTGAACTATGCATCTATGATGCTAGCGTCCCCACCCCACACTTCCTTTACCAGTAGGGTCACATATCTATTGGCCAATGCAGTCATTTTGTTTGTATCATTTTCACATAATTTGTGGATTATTGAACAATTGTCGATAGTTTAGGGACATATTGAACAAATTATAAGTCCAGGCCCTCTCAACCCTCTCCTTTAGGGTTTCCTCTATATGCCCCCACTGCCTAATTTTTTTTTTTTCCCCGAAGTGACTCCCCGAGAGAGAGGAGAGATAGAGAGCTCTCCCTCTACCTCTCAGTCTCTCTATCTCTCTATCTTCTAAACTTCTTCATTGATTTTGTGGGCTGCATGGTCGACATCTTCCACGGAAGTGAGGTCTGCAAATTGAACAACGAGTTCTTTAGAAGAATCTGCTCTCTCCGAATCTACTCCTCACTCCGGCTCTAAGTGCTTAATTTAGATACTTGAGCACTTTGCAAATTTCAAAGGCTCCTTTGTAGCTACCTTCAATAGTCGGCTTATTTAAAAGTGATCGTTGTGATTAATTGGTATCTCTTATGTAACTCTTCTCTCCTGATTTAGAGCTAAATTTAGTTATGGGCTCTCTTCTATCCTGACATAGATATTGATATGAAATTTACAATCTATTTTATGTGTTCTTTTAACCTATTGGTATTGTTATGGTCTCTAGAGGTGATCGCTTTTTGGAGAAAGCATAACTATTAGAGAGAGATTTCTCCGTGTATGTTCATCACTAATGATGATGCAAGATTCGGTAATCGACTACCGTTTGTGGTTAGATGCTATGATATATCCATCTTTGTGAATGAGCAAGTCTCTACAGGTTATATTAAGTTCATTCACTTTTTAGATTTACTAGTTTTATTTTCTTTGTGGATATACGTCTTTGTCTTGAAATTATATACCTCTCTTTAATAGGAACGTCCAACAATATATATATATATATATATATATATATATATATATATAATATCAGGGATGATATTGTACATTGGGCTAAAGAAGGGAGGCCATATTAAACAAATTAAAAGTTTGAGAACAACTACACAATGAATTAAAAATTATGAACCATTTGTATCATTTTTTATGTATTTGTTCTTTCTAACTCCCTATTTGTAGATCTCTTTTGATCAATCAAAATGGTTGGGCTACATTTTCAACTGGACAACCAAGGCCTCGTGCTCGCTGAGCTTATCTAGACTCAAAGCGCAAATTGATTGCCTAGTTACAAGTATTTTCCTACTTCGACAGCTCACCCACTTAGACGTGCCTAGGCATAAGTCATTTTCCATAGAACTTTCAAATACCTTTTATGCCCTCCTCTCCCTCCTCTCTCTCTCTCTCTCTCTCTGGGCAGGGTGCAAAATTGTCTTAATGCAAATATGGATGGGGTTCATATTTGAGACCCGCCTATCAGAATACTGGTCGGAATAATAGGGATGATAAAAATGTAGCCCTCTTTATTAATAAGCATATAGATGCAACATTAAACCTGCCCTTTATAAAAAGAAAGCCGCTAGTCTGATAGTTTGACAGTACTGTCAGTTATTTTAGACCACAATGAAGGAAAAATTTATGAGATTAGTTATGCCAAAACTTAAATGACATCAATAACATCTGACTTCCTCATGTTATTTTTTTAAAGAAAAAAAGAAGTCTATTTTCATCGTCTTATGTTTTGTTAATCTTATGCTGTGTGTTTTGTCCTTGCAACCAGATAGCTCCTTAGTAAATGTTGTATTCTGGAATTTTTTCAGACGTCCATCTCTCAACACAAGTCGGGCTAAAATTGAGTTTCTACCTGATCCAAATGGAAAGACATTGTTTCCTCCAAAAGCAGACGTCTCAACATCTCTGAGATTCACTGATTCCTAGTCTCCTTGATCTTCACATTCATAAGCACGAGAATCTGGAATGCTTCTTAATTATTTCTCCATCCTGTATTCAGCCCCATATCTTCTTATTCACTTTT
>JAGVVM010003774.1:0-43345 GCA_019149425.1 Psidium friedrichsthalianum
TTCAGGACTTTCTTGGCTTCTCTTATTGCCTCCTCCTGTTGCTCCCCTGTGCTGTGACAGAATCTGAAGAAAACCGGCGTCTTCATCGCCCAGAATGTTTCGTTTGTTAGAGAGTGGAAGGAGGATACAATCGTGCTTATTGCTTTCTTGAATTATCTTACTTAGCTCTTCAGGGTCTTATTCTTTATCATGATTAACATCACAAGATTTTCCGTGATCTACTTAGAGAGAACTTCTTACATTTTTCATGGAAATTCCTGTTTTCACTACAAGGTAAGCTCGAGAACGAGGCTAATGAGACGTGAACCGAACCTAACTCTCAGAGAAGAAATCTCGGCTGAAACATATCGATACTGATATTTCCAGGTGAAATTTCTGTGAATCAATGTTTGAAGATAATTGCCATCGAAACCAGAAAAACAACAACCTGCAGGTGAAACTTCTGCGCAATAGCTAATGAAAATTGTTACGTGCGACTGATGCACCTCAAATATTTCAAGAACTCCATCAGGGAAAACAATTCCATTCAGATGTTCGCTACACACCTTGTCCTCATTGAATCTGATCCAGAACCGAGCCACGGCCTTGTCGTAAGGATCCTCAGGAAGCAGAGGGCTTTGTGGCCAGCTCTCTTCGATGTACTCCAGTATCACAGTGGACTCTGCAACCGGTCTCCCTCCATGGATGAGCACAGGGATCTTCTTGTGAACTGGATTGCACCGCAACAATTCGTCACTCTTGTTGCCGAGATCTTCCTCCACATACTCGAACTTCACTCCCTTAAGCTTGAGAGCCCATATGACTCTGTAACTGAAGGGGCTAGGCCAAGTTCCGAGTAGCTTCACTCCCTCCATGAACCCCCAGCTTATCAGAACGATCTCCTCGGTTCTTCCGAGGCCAAATCTGTGGTGGGTTGGTTTCTTATTGAGCTCTTTGAAAGTTTTCTAGTGACAAAGTCAAGATTTAGTTTCTTGTTATTGAATTCTGGGACCTTGGTGATCACGCATCCATTCATCATTCTTGGCCGTTGTTGTTCAATCTTTGACTGCAGAGAGTTTTTTTAGAGGGTTGGTACGTGGAAAGTTCAGTTCATTTGTTAAAAAGGAAGAAAGAAGACTTTAATAAGAAAATCATGAGTGTCACGCAAGAAAAAAGGACCACCCCTCTGCTCTGTTGCTCAAGAAATTAAGGATGAGGTCAATACCTAATTCTACATAATTTAGTGAACCGGACCGGATTATAGTATTGTCGGAATATTTAACTAAGAGGGAGATTTTGACTTGACTTAATTTTAAATTGTGCTTTGTCTTCTCGAGACTTTTGACCTACTAATACATTTCCATAGCGAGAAAGGAGAAGCTTCTCTCTCTCTCTCTTTTGTTTCCTTTTTACCAAGAAATGACGCTATGAATGATACCCAAAACTAGAAGCCAATTTTAAGTATCCCAAATGGAATTTCAATGTTAGTGGCATCCTTCTACGATGTGATTGTTACAGTAATATGGTAATGACTCTTGTACTAAAAAAAAATTAAGAAAATTTCAAAGAATGGCTTGGAGTGTCTTCATTTTCTTAAGTAAAGATATGAAGTGGACTTTATTTTAAAGGACATGACCAAGAGTATTTTTGTCGTTTTCATTTTTTTTTTTTTTTTCTCTTTTTTTTTCTTTTTCCCGTTCTTGCGTTGGTGGACAGTCTCAAGCGATGGTTGGCCATTGGTGAAAATGAAGCAAAAAAAGGAAATGGGAAAGAAAACAAGAAAAAAAATGTAAATGATGAAAACACTCTTACCTAGGCTCTTCTTTGACACAATGAAAGCACTTTAGGCCCTTATTTGAGAAAATGAGAGCACTTCATGTGTTTATTGCAAATTTTTTCTAAAGAATCACATATATAAATTATTGCTTGATCTAGGAAGGAAGCGGAAATAAGCTTGAATCTAAAAACAAATATGCCATCTCCAATGCCAGGCCCTCTCTCCTCGGTCAATTTTAGGGGACTGCTTTTTAGTTTTCTAGATTCAATCTTGAAATTCAATCCTCAAGATATTAGAAATTTCTGATTCACAAGCTCCATACAAAGTGGCAAGTGAAGAGCATATTGAACCACGTCATGCTACCGAATTAACAAGAGATTCTAGGAGTCAAGAAACCACGCTTAGATAAGAAGAAAGGAAAAAATTTTAGGCACTCATGATGATAAAACTTCACACTGATATTAGACGAAGGCTAGATCTATCTCATTACATTAGGGGCTTTCTATACACAACATAGTCGAATAAACACAAGCACATTGGATTCGTAGATCCGGCATTATTGTAGTGAACAGTAACTTGTCTACTACTATAATGAATAGTGAACAGTGCCGACCAGTGAACAATATATTTTCAAGACAACTTTTGACCTCTATAGGCCAATTATTGAAGGAAACACACTTGACATTACAAGACAAAGGACTTTACAGGGACTTGTGAAACCCTTTTTCAATATTGTCTTTTGAGCTGTCTAGTCCATCTTTACATCTTTTGAAAGCTTTCCAAAGGAGTTTTTCTTATTCCCTTTCACACAAAAACTAACCTAATCTTGCTTCTTTTTCTTTTTTTGTCACAATCTTGCTATATTCATATTTTTTTTGCAAATAAAAAAGATGCAACCGAAAACTATGTTTGCCAATAGGTAACGGCCCTGCTGGTAAATGAATTAGATGGGTGAGGAAGTTAGTATTATAGGTGCGGAGTTCGACTCATGTGCTCTGCAAAGAGACAGAAAAAGTATTAATGGACAAAAAAAACTATTGACTTAGGAAATGGAAAAATTCTTTTTTATTAATGGAGGAAATTTAAATCACTTTTATTTACTTTACAAACCAAAGCCCCATCTTGGCACGCAAATTGTTCGTCTCCCCTTCTTCCGCTCTCCCATCACCACCTGACGATTTGCTTAGGGTTTCGATTTCGCCGATCATCAAATCGTTCTTCGATCGATCGATCGATCACTGTGGTTGTCGAGGTCGACAATGAAGATTACTGCTATGAAAACGAACGCCAGAATTCCACCACGCGTACGGGCACCTCGAGGAGCCGGTTTACGCCCATTTCGGAGCTCCGAAACCCGTTTGCCCCCCGTAATAATCCCTCGATCGGGTCAGGGTATCGCTCTCCCCACGAATCCGATTCGTAGATGTGAATGGTTTCGCCTGTTGATTTGATTCTCACTTAGGGCTCTTCGCAGCGTTTTCTTTAGGGTGCCGATTTTGGATTAGTTTATCTGTAGAGTTAGTGCAGTTTTTCGTTCCTGTTGGGAAGTTTTCTTGCAGAACAGCGTAATGCGAAGCAATCGCACAAGGATTTTTGCTTTGTGACTTGGTGAATGATCTTGCCTTTCTTGTTTCTTACCTTCACTTGTTAGTGCTTTTTAATTTGGGATATGTTGATTCTTTCCTTGTTTTTGCCTATTGGGCTTCCATTGCTGTGTTTTGTTTGTTTATATGGGGACAAGCCGGGCATGTTGGATGGTCTAATTTTCTGGAAGTTCAGTGATTATGCCATCGTATTTTTAAGGGTTTTCTCTTGTACCTGGATCTATTATGGAGTCCAACATACCAGATTAGAAATAGAATTTGGTTCTGTTATTGTATTTGGATAGGTTATAATCCCGTGCAATAGCGGCAGGTGTGGAGTCTCATCCATGAATTTAGCATCCTTCTTCTCAATGTATATATGTGGTGCATGCATACTAGAGCCACAACAACAATAAAACAAGACTTCTTGTTGTGACAATGAGCGAAGAAGGGTATTTATTTTCTTTATTTTGTTAAGAAGCTGTGAGCAGAAAGAGAGCTAGGTTTGCTGATAATTGTGAGGAGAACCGCTTAGGCTTCAGGGAAGAAGAAGCTGCAACTCAAGAAGAAGATGGGTTTCAAATATGTAAGTTCACGTGCATATGATTGCTCTCTGAAGACATAACAATTATTTCTTGATACATTATCTTGAAATACACTAGTGTTTAGTAAGTAATCGTGAAGAATTCAATCTTATAACCAATGCATGAACATGACATGCAGCTGATGTCCCAAAGACCTCTGAGTATGCATTTTTCAAGAAATTGAAAGAGAGCAAAGGTCACAGATTTAGCTCCCGTTCCATGCAAAATGATGTCACTCCAGCTGAGAAGTTCATATCTGATTACATTCCCAGCAGTAGGTTGAGGAACTTTATTTTGCTCACTTTGTAACTTTGAATGTACTGACTATTTCTATCTTCTTTCAGCAAGTACCCATGTGGTCGATAGCATCCATAAGGAATCTGGGTCATCACTGCTTCACCAGGATGTTACACCTAAGAACGCCGCCTCACTTCAAGCTCCATTCGGTAGTGTATCCAGAGAATCAGGTCTGCATTATGAAATTCTTGCCAGCATTCTCCAGTAAAGTTATTTCTTTGTGAAGTTCACTGCATTATTCATGACTAAGTCTCATAATGCTTTGACTGGTTACGGCCTTGGGCAAGCTCTTGTTTGTTTTATATTTTCATTTCAGGCATGACATTCGTTACTGTTTAACTATCTGCTTACCTCAGCATAACGGTTCTCATCTAGGAAATCACCCTTGCTCTAAGATTTCTATTCCAATAATTATTGTCTACAGTTTGCTCGTCCATCTCCTCCACCTCGGCCATCTAAATTAATTAATACATCTATCACTCTGCAGCTGTTCTTATGTTTACGTTGGTTGTGTTCTCTTAAGATACCTCAAGTTGCTTCTCTGAAAAATTGAAATTATTTTCAGGGACTTGGTATAGCTATAAGTCTGGTGAATTCTTTCCTAAGAAGAGGAAGAATCTACTTTTGTGGGTCAAAACTACCTCCTTTCCTGAAATTGACAAACTCTGCTCAAAGGGGTAAGAATCATCACAGCCCATAATTTATTGTTTCTTCTTTTCAGATGAATGACTCTTACTGGGAACTTTTGGAATTTCCATTAGGTATGGTTTTGTTTCCGTACTCTTAAGTCGCCTAAACCCAATGAGCAATGAGGACAGTGTATGCTTGTATTTTTAATTTTGTGGAATAGTTGTTTGTTTATCTTCTAATTGCTGTTACCGTGTGACAAATAGTTTTGACAGGATTCTACAAGTCTCGATAGGAAAGAACTTGACTCCAGCATGAGCTCTAAACTGCATGCTTACGCTCAGTCTGGTATCCAGTTAAAAGAGTATAATCAGAATTGCACGTGGGACTTTCTGGAAGCTGAAGGTGGACAGTGTTTGGACTGTTCTCTATCCTCTGGGTGGCTAAATAAATCTATAGAAAGAACCATCCCGGATTTTGATCTTCCAGCTGTTGCTGCCCTCAAGACCATTACTTGGCAGGAATCTGAGGTAACTAACGGCCAATTAGAGATTTCCAGAGCTCCATCTCCATACTAGACAAAAAATTCTGCTTCTTTCCAATGTCAAATATATACCTCCGTTTCATTTGGTTTGTCCAGGATGAGTTCCAAGCTCCACATAAACCCTTGATTGAAGAGAAGACGCGTGATTCAGAGTTGGTTCTCGATAATAAGACTAATGAAAGAGACTTATGCTCTGTTCGTCGAAGTAGAGAGCTCACTACTCTACCAGCATTGCTGACTTATCAGTGCAATGATCGCCAGCAGACTCTAGAATCTGGATTTGGCGGGAGGGAATTATCTGCATTCTCTGTCTCATCTCATTATTTTTCAAACTTTTGTCCATCACTATGCCATCCAACAAGCTTTCACCACAATGATCTCGGGATGCATTATGAGCTGCAGAATCTACATTCTGGGTTTGTTGGGAGCGAATTATCTACATTAGTTGTCTCATCTCATTATCCTTCAGAATATTGGCCATCACAATGCCAATCGACCAGCTTTCACAGTAATGATTTTGAAACATATCATGACCAACAGACTCTAGAATCTGGGTTTGGTGGGAGAGAATTGCCTGCATTCTCTTTCTCTTCTCATTATCCTTTACAGTTTTGTCCATCACAATTTCCTTCAACCAGCTTTTTCAACCATGATTGTGAAACACAATATGACAGGAAGGAAGATATTGCGATTTTTAGTGATCTTCCTTGTTCTTCATCACGCGATTCATGTAATTATCGTCGGGCTGAAGATTACAATTTTGATGACTCATCTGGAGTGCTCTCGCCGCCAGTACAGGACCTGTTCATCCACAAGGGCTTCAATGAGAGAAATGATCATCCTCTAACCGATGGTTTTATGCACTCCCTTGGATGTGATTCTGAATTGAGATTGATGTGCTTATCATCTCCCGTCTCTTCACAGGGAGATCATATGTTCACTGGTTACGCTCACCAATCTCCTCAAGATGGAGAAGTATTGTTGTCCTTCCTATGTGGGGAGGATTGGTATAAAAGACTCAAAAGTTCCATTCAGACAGACGCCTTCAGTGGTCTTAACAGAAGTTTATTTACTCAAATCTTCAACAGAGAAAAGGCATACCCTTTGCTTCCCGATAAATCAAGCTCAGATGAAGGAGAAGTGATTGTTCATGGAAGCAAAATCTGTAAGTTTGATGCATCCTGGCATTTTTAGTTCAACTCCCGTACTTCACTACTGTGTGGTTATGGATTGTTAGTTGTCATAAGCTTGCATTTTAGTTTTGATATGACAATATCCATACTAGATAATCCGCCTGTCGAATTGAACTTTAGATGTGTGGAACTATTGAGAAAACTAGTAACCTAGATGCATATTCACTTAAGCAGCGTAGTCTTATGGAACACGGAATGTTGTGCTGATCTTCCTGAAATACATGTTGAGCTGTAGGCGATAGATGTCCTGCATATATGCATTTGTTGACATTCATATTTTGTGCATTGTCGATGCAAGAATGTTCTACTTAGTCGCTGTGAAATAAGTTCTTCGACAGAAACTAATCTAAGGAAAGCTTTGCACGAGACAACAATATTGAGTCCCTCAACTCCCTCCTAAGAGGGCTCAATTCCGTCCACTCATTAGGTTCATGTCTCGTAAGTCTTGGCATTCGATCGACGGCTTGATACTTGCGCATTTAAGTGACAGGTCTACTTTATATGCTCTGAAGACATTAGGCAAGTTTTTACACGTGTGAGTATCTTGTGACCCGGGAAATTGTTGTACTATGTCCATTTTTGGTGTCTGAAAAGCGTGGTTCAATGTACGAATGGGTTGATAAGTGTTCCAACGGGCTCCTTGATAACTAGATTTATTTATTTATTTGTTTATTTTTTTTGGTCGAACCTTGATAACTAGATTGACTCCGTTTATTTGAACGTGAGTAGCTCCAATGGAAATTCTAAATCAAAAGGATCGCATCTCTTATCAAAATGGGAGAAAAAGCAAAAAAAGGTCGATGAAGATTCCCTCCAACTATAACATTTTGATTGGTGGATTGTAATTATGGACATGATCTGTATTAATGTATATAAGATTAGAGGTGACAAAATGGGTCTATTACCCATACTTGACACATATTTCATGGTGGTGGATTATAAATGGGTTCTTTAAGTTTTAAAAGTGGGTCATAAATGGGTTACTTAAAAATTTATAAGATTTTAAATAGGTTATCGATGAGTTAGCTAAGAAAATTATATAAAAATTTTAATAATATATATCTTTAAAAATGTATAAGAAATAATTTTCTTTAAAACTCTGTTTGTTTCTCGAAAAATGTGACACTTTTGAAAAATATTTTTCAGAAAGTTATTTTTCCAAGAAAATGATAATGTTTTTTGGTATTTCGCTAAACTATGAAAAAGACTTGGAAAATATTTTTCGTCATTTGGTATGGAAAATCAAATTCCTCCATGAACTCCTTTTAATAATTTTTCATATTTCATTTTTTAAAAATTTGAATTTTAATTATCTATTTTTATCTCTTTTTCTTTTTAATTTCTTTCCTTTCTTCTTTTTATTTTTTCTTTTGTTTTTTTCTTTTCCCCTTTTCTTCCTTCTTCCTCCTTCCTCCTTCCTCTAGATTGCTGCTCCTTAATCCGGCCATCGTTTCGTCCTGCTTCCTCCAGCTACCTTGCCATGGCCATGACTTGGCCCGGCGATCTCGGGATCGCTAAATCTAGGTGAACTCTTGCCTTGCTGGCTTTGGCCAAGCTCGAAGCTTGCCATCCATGGCTCTACCAAGCTCAAGATCGTCGAGCCTAGTCATGGCCATTGCAAGGCTGTCGGAAGAAGCAAGAGCAACGATCTAAGCCTCATTGGCCTAGGCTGAGCTCAAAGCTCTCTGATCTGGCATGCCCCAAGCTTGTCGGTCATGGCTGAGCTGGAGGTCACTTGGATTTGGCGAGCTTACAGCTTGCTAGCCTTGAGCTAGCTCGAGATTGTTGGGTCAAGTCATGGCCATCCCAAGGTGGCCAGAGGAAGGAGCGATGGTCTCGAGGAAGGAGGTAGAATGAGAAAATGAAAAAGAAAAATTGAAAAAAGAAAAAGAATCAACAAATCAAAAAGAAAATATGAGATTTTTAAATTTTTGCAAAATAATGAAAACAAAGCAAAAAAATAATTATAAATGAAAGAAGTGTGAAAGAGATTAGGAAAATGGTTTCTACTTCTCAAAAAAGGAAATCATTTTTCTCACTTTTAGAAAGAAATTTTTTGTTGATCGGAAAATATTTTTTTAATCACATATTTTCCACCCTTCAAATACTAGAAATGAGAGAAAATACTTTTCAGAAAAAAAAAAATTCGTAAAATAAACGGAGCTTAAATTAGATTTTAATATTCAAGTGTTTTAATGATATAGGACAAGTCGAATATAAATTAGATCGGATCTAGATCACTAAATTTGTGTAGCATTAAAATGGGTCAAAATAAGTTACATGGATCAAACTATATCCGATTTGGCCCAAATCTAGCACCAGCTATGTACATAACTTCTAATTCACCGATTAAGAAGACCCTTATCGGAGGAAAATGGATCGTATCAAAATTTGAGTGCCGAGTGGACTGACTGGGAGCGCGCGTTGCAATCAATCATCGAGCGAGGTGACATCCTGCGCGCGTCCCCCCACGTGCGACCGAAACCGTGAATAGTGAATTACTCGCCCGCTCTCTCCGCGTCTTCTGGTGCTGCTGCTGCTGCGAATCGTTTCGGCCCCCGCGGGTCCCACTTCCCAGGTCGTGCGGACCCCACCTTGTCCCCTCCGTATTGGTATCCCCGTGTCGCTTATGGGCCCCCCAATTCGTCTGCCTCGTGGATTGACGTAACCGGCGGCGGGTGGAACAAAGGATATCACGTCGTGAGTCCTTACGATTTTCGGGCGCTAGGATCATTCAGAATGCAATCTAAAGCTGTCGAGTAAAAGTGGGATTTAAACCTTGATAATCCCCGTGACCACAAGAATGTATTGTAATGCAAAAGGGCACGCGGGATATCCGAGGGTAGAGGTGATCATTGGGCGGGACGGGTTCGAGGGTCGAGTTTAATGGTGCCGGCCATGCCCCGTCTGTAGAGATATTCGAGCCGGGCCAGAGCCAGAGTTGGGTGAGTCGTTCACTTCTCACATGACGATGTTGCTCGAGCCTGCATACTTGTCTCTTGTCCCCCCCGTCCATTGATCACCTTCGCCTGAAATCCCCCTCTAAATTATAGTCGGACGTATCGATGTTTTTCGTGGAACGATTCCTCAAACATAACATGTGCGGTGTTGTCTGTTTTATCGTAGTCTTGACACATAATTTATCTCTTCGGGAATTAACTAATGTTTCTCTCGATGAGCAGTTCCCTATAACCACGAGCACACACGATGATCTATTTGTCATCACGAGATTAACTCGGAGGATCGGTTGTTAAATGTGCAAGTATAGCATGGCATGCAAGGAAAACGCAATGTGTATTGCTCCTGTGCAATATCACCTACTTGTTGGTCGCAGAAGCGTTCCGGTCAGGTCTAAATGCTACCGCGAAATTTCACGTAGCCCGTACCTTTTTTGTTAAAATTGACACACGCACATACCAAAAAAAAAAAAAAAAGAATGTATGTCGATACGAAACTATTAAAATGACCAATCTTCAAAGGAAATTTCGTCATAAAGAAAAAAAACTCGTGAGCAATGATGGGGACCTTGACATTTCTATTTGAAATAGGCCAATCAATGTCTAACTTTAGTACTAAAAGTCTCCCACCTAGTTTAATTACTCAAGTCTCTCCTGCCCCACTCAGCAATAAAATTAACAAATCAATTAGAATGCAAATGGGGTAATCATGATCAAGAGTCACTTTCGTGTGCATGTGCTCCCTCTACGTGACCCCTCGAAATGGACATAAGATTTGCTGAGATGGCCCATCCAAGATTTTGCCCAACTAGTGGAAACACCCCGGGCAATTTCACCCCATGCATAGCCCCCAACTTTTAGGTTGGGGAGATTTTGTCAATATTACAAAAGTTCAAGATGGGGAGTCAAATTCAAAAAAATCCAATCGATCCTACAATGATGGCAAAAGATGGGTCTCTCGTGCGACCGCAACATGGGCTTTTTGCATGTGTTCTTGTCCGTAATATTTGGTAGTTGATTTGATTTGAATTTCGGTTTGGATTTTCCTATGATGTCGACTACAGACACTAGCTCATTCTCGTTCTTCATTCTTTGCCTTTAGAATATGAAAAAAACGTTAAATCTCTCTAGATTTGTTCCTTCAATGGGAAAAGACACTTTACTTTGTCTCTGAAATTTCGCGAGCTATCTTGTCTACGTAGCTACAATCTAGTTCGGCAGTTGTAAAGGGACTTTTTTACTTACCTACTGAAGTTATTTTTCTAGTTCCTCTTGGTTTTCTAGGAGTATCCAACATTGTTATATATCTGTACATAACAGACATTAGTTTGCTAATCACCTTCCTTTTTGGTCTAATGCTAAGTGAAAAACCATCGGCTGTACATACTAAAGCAAAAGCTTAGATATCACGGACACCATGTCAAATCTATGCGCAGTGCATTTTGTGTGCGTTGACACCGGCCCAAAAACTAGACTTAGGATGTGTTTGTTTTTGGGGAAAACTTCGTTGTAGAGGAAAAAGCTTCTCGAAGAAAAAATTCTCGGGAAATTGTTTTCGAGAATTCATTTTCCTAACTTGGAACGTGCAAATTTTTTATGACGGTATATGGTTTTCCGTTCATTGACCATTTTCAGCGAACCGAATGCGTGAACGTCCAGAAACCCAATTTGTGAAAAATTCTTCTACCCAAACAGACACACCCTTAAGCATAAAGAAGTTCATGGCCCAAATCAGGCCATGCCGGATACACTTAATTCATAACTCTCGATCAATGTTGCGCAACCAATCAAATTACAGTACTCATGTAATATACGCATCAATTAAAATCACATTTGAACTTTGAAAAATTTTAGTAATAGTTATTGGCTATCCACAAGCCGCTACCACATGGTGCATTCGATCTACGAAACATCTTTACTAAATGCACGCGCGGACTCGTTCATGACCCATATGAAATTTCATCTCGACCGCTACTACAACAAGCACATATATATAGGTAATCTTACTTCGATTGAATTACAATGGTAGAAATGTCAAGTAACCAAATAATTAAACGAGTGATGTCACTAGGGATGGGATTTCAAAATTGCTACTTAAAGTCAACGTCTCCCCGACAGGAGCGTACTCAAATTTCTCAAAGTGGCTTCCAAGTTTTATTGGCAAACGCAATCCTCCCGTAAATTTCTTATATTGGAAGCTCCAGCTTTTTGTTGTTAAAAGTAAGGTTAAATCAGAAGTCCAAGCCAAGCAGACGATTTTTCCCGTATTTTTTTTCTTCGCAATCGCAACATTACCCTACATTTTTGGTGGAATGAAAGCTAATTAAATCCCATTGTCATTTCACAACCCATTTCAATTATCTCCTCGTCAATTCCTAACGTCAATCGAAAGTTGAGAGCCGAGTTCAGTATCTAAATTCCAGAAAAATCTCACACGAAAAGAATAAAGTAACAAAACTTCTACTTAATCAATATTTTCGCCCGTGAAATTCGATATAAGATGTAAGAAAATAAACACTTGCGATTGAAGGAAAATCATGGATTAGCTATTTTCTTCAGAAGAACTTTTGCACCGTCCAATCCGCGTTTTCCGACAAGGACTGAACTCCAAGTCGTCTATATACAATTTCATAATTAACCTAATAATAAAATATTATTAACAAAAAGGAGAATAACCTAATCCGTCACATACTGTCCGTACGCTGTCGTCTAATCAGCTAATAACAACAAAAACTCCTACATCGTCCTTTTGGTAAGTGGGCGAATGACAACACTTACAAATAAATCTATTTAGTAACGGAATTTATAAAATAAAAATTCATTTAATTGTGCACCTTTATTTTTCTATTTTTAAAATATTTTTTTACTTCAAAAGTAATTTTGAAATCACTTGAAGAAGTAAAAAAAATTATTTCTCTCTCTAAAAGTAGAGAAATCAACTCCTTTTTGGAAATTGATTTTCAAAAGCAAAAATATCATCACATGCACCTTTAATTTACATAAGCCCCGATATGGTCAAATTACTTTAATTTCTGGTGGAGTGGGACCCTTTGTTTTTTTTTTTTTGTCATTTATTTGTCTACACTTATACCAACTTCTTCTAATGTATGCACAACTTGCGGTTGACCGTTCTTCAAGAACGGTGGATCCTTATATTTAATTGAATTTATTATAAGTCAAAATAAAATTAATTAAGCATAGCGGAGAAGCTAGTCTCTGCGGTGAATACACGCGGATAGTTGGTGTATTTACGGATTTTTGTTTTTTGGTCGAGGGTGTATTCACGATTGCACGGACTATGTAAATTGCGAATTTGGAGGTTTAAAAACATATGCTAGCCTATTTTCTAGGAAAAAAAATGTCGCGCAAAAAAGAATAATCTCGATTATTAAATAATCTCGACGTAATTAGCACCCAAGTTATATTTATAATAACACAATAAAAAAAAAAATCAAGAATGGAGTATTGGACACATCATTTAGAGGTTGAAGCTACCACGATCTTCAATATTTATAATGGTGTGGGGATTGTGTTGTGCTTGAATGCATGATTGGTTGGTGAAAAACATGATTATTAAAGCAAATTTATGATTAACACGGAATCTTTTCCTTTTTCTTATGTTTGATGGGTTCATGCATGTATGGAGGTGTGCCATTTCCAAGCCAGTCTCGTAGTCTCAACCAAGGAATAATCAAATGCGAATTTCAAGAAGATCATGCACGATTTGTTTTTGTGTGTGTTTGTGTGTATATATTCTTGAAAATGGGAGTGAGTGACGAGATATCCTTGGAATTATTGTTTGTTCCGTCTCTAGAAATTCGCATTTCACACCTCTTTTTTTTTTAAATTTTATTTTTCTGCGCTTTGCCTAATGGAAAAGGCATAATTTTCCATACTTCTTGGGAATCAAGTATGTTTTGTAGAAAATGGAAAAAAGTGGAAAAGCACGTATAAGTGGAAAGAGAAGAGACACATTGATTTCCCTTCTAGTGAGTCAAAAATCGTAAAGACTGAAAAAATTTCCAGAATTCGAGGGACGGAAGTGAAAGAGGAGGACACAGTGATATCCTTTATGTGGGATTTTTCTCTGTACTTAGAGCTTCCTAGTCTTGATCGGAAGAAAATCAAGGGTTACACGAGAAAGCGGTCGCAAATAAGAAGTTCTTTAAATTCTTTTGCAGAATTTTATCATCGTATTGTGTAAGGGTCAAATTGAGAAAGGCACTAAAATACGAGGAAAAAATTTCATCTTTTAAATTGGAAATGGAAATTTTCACTGTGAACGGAATAAAATACAAACTTTTTATTAGTTTTGTCGATTGTATACTTTCTTATTACCCTATTCAAGAGCCAATTAAAACAAGCGTTGAAAAACGAGGAAAAACTCGCTTTTAACTCAAAATGAAATTTCTCGACCTGTGATACATTTATTTCACAAATAAATAGAAGAAATGCATTCCAAAAACAATAAAATAGTTGCTAATGTCAAATCCGAAAGAAAAAAAAATTGAATATTAGCGAAGAAAACAATTATGGACACGAGGGGGCGTAGAATTCTCCACGAAGCCCCTCCCTCTCTAACGGGACAAACATGGAGGATCGCATAATAAATATCCGTTAAAAAAGAAAAAATAAAAAAATCTGATAAATAAAACAAAAATAAATAATAAAGCCAAAGGCGAAATGGCATTTCAAGCCCGACACCAGTCGGTGGAACGACTTTACACCTCTCTCTGTCTCTCTCTATCTCTCACACTAACAGCTTCCACCTTCTTCACAGTTTCTGTCAATAGACACACCACCAGCTCACAAGCTCATCACGCAGCGGACCACGCGCCGCGGATCTCTGAGCCACCTCCTTCCATGGCTCCGCCTCTCCCGCCGCATTCTCGCCCCTGAATTCCCCGGCGCCGCCTCCCTCCGGTTCCTCTCTCTCTCTCTGAAACTCGATTTTGTCGTCTCTCTCTCTCTCTCTCTCTCTCTCTCTCTCTCTCTCTCTCTCTCTATATCCACGCCACTTCGCTTTCTAGCTTTTTTTTTTTTTACTTTATTCATCAGATGATGAGCTTCTAAGCGCGCTCTCTATGTCTTTGCTGTTCCTTTTACGCCACTCGCTTTTTCCTTGGCCTCCTTTTTAACTTCGCCGATCTCGCGTTTCTCGAAGTTAACCCGTTCTCTCCCCTCTTTTTTTTTTTTTTGTTCCTCCGCCCTCTGTTGCTTTTTCGTGCCTATCGAATCTGGTTCGCTGAGCTCCATCCAGATTTTGTGCCATAGGTGTGCAATGTGCGTATTCTCTGTCGTTGCAGCCTTTTTTTTTTTTTTTCCCTTCGGTTGGAAGCTGATCTTTGTATTGCGACCTTTCCTTTTTGCGTCTGTTGATGATTGCGGCGTCTTTATGGAACAATGATTCCGCTCCCGTCTGTCTCACTGCGGAACCTGTCCTTTTTTGTTTTTGCCTTTTCTTTTCCTTTTTTCCTTTCCTTTTTAGCGCAATGATGCTTTTTGGCTTTTGAGTTCAAACCGGCTTTTCGTTTTGGCTTAACTAGCTGGGTAATTTGGGGCTTTTGAGCTCGAGAAATGATGGGTTTGGTGAGTTCATTCGAATTAGACGGCCTTTGGGTCTTTTGATGAGTTGATCGGTTTGATTTTGGCGGATTTAGGAGCCAGGCATCTTTCTCTGTCCGCCGCTGGTTTTTAGTGGCAGACAGATTGTTTGTGCAGGGGACATGAGTCACACATGATGTGATGGTACGTGTGACTTGCTGAATTTCGCTCTGTAATCGCAGTCACAGGTCTCTGTACTGTTCCCGTTTTACTTGGGGCAACGATTTGGTTTGAATAAGTTGGCTCATTCGATTTTGAAGATAAAAGCTCAATCCTTTCTCGGTGCTCGGTCACCCTTCGCAGCGTAGCTTTCATATTTGACGGGTCATAATTTGTGTTTTCTCATCGGTGCACGGACTGGGCTACAATCTAAACCTGGAAATTGAATTCAAAGGAGAGTGAGCTTGGTGAGAGAACATTAAGACTTCCGTGCTCTTTTCCGGTATAGTTTCTGTAATCTTTGTTTTTGTGGTATCGATCCAGTTGGGCTGCTTCCTCCACTGGATTGCTTATGCCGTCATGAGTTGCTGCTTATTGTGAAAGAAGATGCGTCGTTCTTTTTGGTCCACTCTAGTGTAATTTTGGTTGATCTTCTCTTTTTGAAAAGTTATTGGAGCAATATGTGGGTACCTTCTCTCCTAATCCTTTTCTTCTTGAATCTTTTATTTGCAGCTGGCAAAATGAATGGTTCTCAGAACAGAAAAGTTCACAACTTTGAGAAACAGTTTCCGCAGTACCTCGGAAGGGTGGTGAACCTTTTCGATTTAAGTTCAGGAGTGACCAGCAGCAGGCTACTCACAGATAAAGCGCATCCTTATGGTGATGGTCTTTCATCCTTTTAACTCGTCTTTAGCTTGTTGACTTTCTGAAGTTTCATTCCTCTTATGTTCTTTTTGGTTTTTCTTTTTCCCATTTAATTTTGGACGTGCTGTCCTCAATCCTGGGAATTGTTTCTCAAATGGCCTCTCTTGTTGAATGTCCTTGAATTTGTTGCCTAAAACTCATGACATGAAGACGGTTTATTCGCAGGTTCCTCACTCTCAAGGAGTTTATCAGATATGGCAACAATGTTGGCTCCTACATTTGGGAATCAAACAGAGGAAAAAAGGGTGAGTGTGAAGCATAATGCCACTTAGTAGTTGTAATTGTTCTTGACAAATTATATCTTCTTGGTAAAATATGGAATTGCACATACATTTGTCTGTTCCTCTTCTCGCTCCCTGTCCTAATCCCTTATGCATTTGTACGAGGCATGCAGATAATGTTGAACTCGCGTAGAATTTCATCCAGCCGGAAATCAACAGGTACACCCATGAAGATGTTAATAGCAGAAGAAATGTCAAAGGAAGTTGAATCTACACATGGCCCTCCTAATGTGATTGCCAAGTTGATGGGGCTTGATACCCTTCCCCAGCAACAGCCTCATTCTGTTAATCGGAGAAGCCAATCAGAAGGTTCTTTGCAGCACAGGTTGGCAAATATGGAAATAGCGGCTGAATATTGGCAAAGTGAGCGTGGGCACGAAGTACTTAAATATGAAGAAAATGATTACAGCGATTTTTATGAGTCATCACCGCAGTCTAAGAAAAACTTTGTGAGCGGAAAACAGCAAGAGAAGGGAAAGTATACAGATCGTACAAATGAGAAGAAGATGGCTCTTGTTCGTCAAAAGTTCATGGAAGCTAAACGTCTAGCTACAGATGAAAATCTGCGGCAGTCCAAGGAATTCCACGATGCATTGGAAGTCTTGAGTTCCAATAAGGAGTTATTTCTCAAATTCCTTCAAGAACCAAATTCGATGTTTTCTAAGCATCTTTATGAGGTCCAGCATATATTTATGCCTCCTGAAACAAAGCGCATTACCATTCTTAGGCCCTCGAAGATGATTGATGATGATAAATTTTCTATTCCTAGGAAGAAGAATGAAAATCCAGCTAAGATACCAACTCTGGTCCCTGAACAGGGGGGATGGGATAAAAACAAGTCCATCTATTCATCCACAAACGCTTGTCAGAATGTCAATGACTGTCCCAGTCAACCAACTCGTATAGTGGTACTAAAGCCCAGTGCTGTGAAGGCTCATGATATAACGTCTGTGGTTTCACCAACCTCTGGTTCCAAGAGACTGGTGGGTGATGAAAATACTATTGACGTAGCTGAAGACGATGGCATTCGAGAATCAGGAGAAGTGGCGAAGGAACTTCCTGGTCAAATGCATGAAAATTTGGCTGGTCACAGGAGGGATGAAACGTTGTTATCTTCTGTTTTCTCCAATGGCTATATTGGTGATGACAGTTCATTCAATAAATCAGGGAACGAATACACAGTAGGAAATCTCAGTGATTCGGAAGTTATGTCACCAGCTTCTAGACACTCATGGGATTATATCAACAGGATTGGCAGTCCATACTCAATCTCATCCTTCAGCCGTGCATCCTATTCTCCAGAATCATCGGTTTGCAGAGAGGCAAAAAAACGTCTATCAGAGAGGTGGGCCATGATGACGTCCAATCAGAATTCCCAAGACCAAAGACATGTTCGTAAAGGATCCAGTACACTAGGTGAAATGCTTGCTCTTTCAGACACTAAGAAGTCTGTCAGACGTGAGGAAGATGGCAACAAGAAGGAGCAAGAACAAGTGGGATCAAGCTCATCTGTAAGTAGTAACTTAAGTAAAGAAGAACTGGTTGTTGCCTCACCGAAAAATCTTTCAAGGTCGAAGTCTGTCCCTGTATCTTCGACGCTATATGATAACAAGCTCTGTCCGGAAACGCCTGATCCACAAGCTGGTAAGTCCAATGTTCCTAAGCAGCCGATCAAGAAAAGCGTGGGGTCATCATTGAAGGGGAAAGTTTCAAGCCTCTTCTTCTCAAAAAACAAAAAATCGAGTAAAGGAAAATCCAATGTGACTCAATCAAAAGTTGAGGGCCAATGTCCTGATACTGAAACTCCACACTACTCAACATATCAACATGAACAGATTAATGTTGATTCTTCTGAATGTGTTGAGGGTAAGATCAGCGAAGAGTGCTTGTCTCCTCGTCAACATGGATTGGTGAGCAAAATTTCTCCGGGTTCTGTCGATACAGCACGAGAACAAGGAGTGTATGCGCAGGAGGTAATTCATATTTCACCCTTTTGATGAGTCTGTCTGGTAACTTGTATAACTTGGATGCTCTTCTTTGTCAGTTCCGCTAATGAAGGAAGCATGTTAGTACGCTTAAGGATACTCTCTGTCACTTCTATTCCCTTTTCGGTCTGCAATGCCTCCTGAATGACATAAGATCGAGAAAGCATATGTCTGAGTTTCTCGTGCATGCATATTAAGGACTCCGAATAGTTTTTTTCCCCGAGGATAATCTGTTTGCCACGCAATCCGTGATTATGCATTTGACATGTGCAACAACTTTTGTCTGTCTAAACTCTGTTGGAGTAGAGCTAGTAATTGAAAGCAATTAGCTTTGTTGCTCTATTTGGAAGATTGCGTTGGGAAACATAGAATTTTTATAGCCTAGACAATTGTCTCACACTGGTTTCAATATGCCAACCCTTTGCAGGGATCGATGCCTGTGGTGTTGGGGAATTTGAATTGTAGTCAGGAGCAGCCAAGTCCAATTTCAGTATTGGAACCATCCTTTGAAGAAGATGACAACCCAACTCCAGAATCTCTTGGTAATAATGACAGTCCGACCTCCATTATTTACATATTGAAATACATCTTCTTTTTCCCTCGCCGGATAACAGATACTCTTCTAATGAAACAGGAAAACAACCGCTTGGTCATTCTCTGAAGTCTAACTTGATCGACAAGTCACCACCAATAGAATCCATTGCCCGGACACTCTCCTGGGATGATTCCTGTTTCGAAACATCTGCTTCATATACAATAAGATCCCCCATGGCTTGCTCTAATGTGGAGGAGGAAGAACTGGATTGGCTTGTTTTTGTCAAAACGGTTCTGTCGGCAGCCGGTTTTGATGGTGAACTGCAACCAGATATATTTTTTTCAAAGTGGCATTCGCCTGAAAGCCCATTGGGTCCATCTTTGCGAGAAAAATTTGCGAATACGAAGGATGTTCACGAACCAATGCCTGAGGCGAAGCGGAGGCAAAGAAGATCGGAGCGAAAGCTTGTTTTTGACTGTGTGAATGCAGCACTGATTGAAATAACAGGTTATGGGCCAAATTTGGGCCCAATCGACTGGCCAGGCTGTGAGGCCCCAAGTGGAATGTTAGAGCAGACATTATCTATAACGGTGGACCATGTGTGGGCTCGAATGACGGAATGGTTTCCCGATGAGGGTAGGTGCGTTTCAAGAGGTGATGGGGGCAGCAGCAGCCTGGTGGTGGAGAGTGTGGTGAGAAATGAGGTGGTTGGGAAAGGGTGGATCGAGCAGTTGAGATTGGAAATGCATAGCCTAAGGAAGGAAGTAGAATGGAGGTTGCTCCACGAGCTTGTGGATGAGGCTGTTGTTGATTTGATAGGTAGACTGTGATGAGCTCTGCTTCGTTTTTTCTTCTCTGTGTATATCGCTACTCTATTATATGTGCATTCTGGTGGGTGGTGATAACCCACAGGATGTCCTACTGTCGTTTTCATTATTTAAAGCTGCAAATGTTTCAGTAAGCATTAATATTTCCTGCCAATTTGAGCACTCGTTATTTTTAGCGCATGTCTTTGCTTCCTGACATGACAGCCTAGCGATGATCATCATCTCTTTCGCGAAGACCTGTTGATGATTCCTAGTGGCTGAATCACGTATCATACATTTACATCGGGTGTTTCCTTGTCCAGTTCATTAGGGTTTTATTATTCTACTGTATAGCCACAAAAAGCCATTTGCATCTGTGCTTCATGAGAGGCCCGTTGTTGGTAATCATGGTCACGGCTTTAGTGGGACATGCCACTTCAGGTTGAATCACCACTTTCAAGAACCGGACAAAACTGACTGAAAACATAGATTAACGGGATGGTGTGCATTACTTGGCATTTGTTTTCTCTTCCCTGGCTCAGGACAGCTTGTATGACTGTTGTCTACTTTCTACGCCATCTTTCTTTAATCAATTGGCAAAAGAATGGATTCTAGGTTTTGTCGCGCTTCGCGTCATCCTTATTGCTCGGAGGAGCATGTAATGCCAATCCGTCACTACAGTAAGGTCCTTTGCCTGATGATTAACTATAAGACTAGATTCTCCGTCGTCTTTTAAGCCATAAAGATTCGATTCCAAGCCGTTTCATCCTTATTACGACGCGCACAGGTGAGGTGGTAATTAGCAAAAGAACAAACTTTGTTTTGCACTTACCCATGAACGATGCTTAAGAGTACTCTCGCTCGAGATTCTTTCTTCTTTCTTCTTTAATCCTTTGCTTAGTGGGTCTTGGCTCAGAGATTTTTTTCTTTTCTCTCTTCTCTGTGTGTGTGTGTGTGTGTGGGGGGGGGGGGGGGGGTGGTCCAAAAACCAAGCCATGCCATATTTATGGAAGGTTACGAGGCAGCGATGAGATTTATCCCGTGGTTGGCGACGCAGAAAACTACAACGAAAACGATAGCAGTAGTTATGGCAGCTTGGTATCGGCTAGCCGTCTCTGCTTCGGACCGGACAGAATATAAGGTGTCGCTATCCTTCGAGAATGCGAAAAAATGCATTGAATATTTTTCGTTTTGGCAGAATTTAATGCATGCGCTTCCTGTACAGTTTTAGAGAGTGGCCTAACTTTAAGCGAAGCCCGGGAGCGGGGGAATGCATGGCCATCAACGGTCTTAATCTATCTTGATAACGATCTGCTTCCATCTTTGTTAGGTGGGGGTTTCAGGAATTGTAAAATCGAAATATCACTCCGCTGTAAATGGCTGAACTAAAACCGAAGGTCTGGCTCGTATGGTAGTAGTACAACACGCGCATGTCCCTATTGTCTCGCCAAAATTCCCGAGGGAACCATTGCAATTAAACTTTGCAGGACAGGGTACGACGGATATGACGGGGGAACGAGGCCACGAGAGTGTTTCTTCATTCAATGCTGGGCTTGTGCGCGAATCGACATAGGCCTGCTTGTTCTTCACTCGGATTTCTCGGACGGGCTCTTTGGTCATGGTATCATGTCCTGTCATGCAGGAATGCATTTATGCATTTGGCATGCGGCGTGCCATATTTCCTTCCTCTCTCTTTGGTTTCCCTTCAGGCACCCAGGGTTAATTGTAGAGGTGATCGGTCAGTAGGCCTGACAGGCGACGGTGCGGCTTGGGCTCCACTAGTCGACCTCCCCACTGTGGACGCCCGGTTCTGCTCTTCCTAGCCGTTTGCTCGGGATACTAAACCTAGGTCTTTGCCCAAGTGTACTCTCGAACTGGGAAAATTGAGAAAGTTCCAAGCAATTGTGCCGGGTCTGTGGGCCTGGCCAATAAGGGGGACACTTGTCGGTCCCTCTGACGTTGCCGAGCCCAAAAGCCCAAAACACATGAACCCAAGCCCGCTCAACGATAAGCAGGCCAATTGAGACGCCAGAGTCCAGACCAAGATTCACCTCTCCTCTATCTACACGGCAATTCTAATTCCGTCTTGCAAATTCACTCCAATCACATAACGTTGGGATTTATCGCGTAGACTGGAAGGAGCTAGTTATCAGTTTATAAATATAAAAGAAAGTCTCGCCATTTGAAGCAACACGTGTGATTTCAGATTCAAGCCTTTCAACTCCTGACGACATGCAATGTATAAGCATTTAAGAAGTTTCCATCTGATGAAATGAACGGGATAGGCTCAGCAAAAAGTAAAATCATAAGGGAACGTGAAGTTGAATCGCCGGTGTCATTGCTATGAAGGTGCTTTTTTTCCAAAAATTTTATAGACACATGAATATTATGCTACAAAAGAGAGAGAGAGAGAGAGACAACAAAACTAAACGATCACACAACCAACAACTGTTAATCACGTATGAACAACCGTCATTCTGCGTGGTAGGAGTGGAGTGTCATCCGCCATACCACTGGAAACCAACCTCCCCAGTCAAGCTAATAGAACTCTTCTTTACAAATGATCTTTCAATGCTTATGCGCATCATAAGTTCCATCTCTAATCAATACGCAAAATGCTTTCAGTCAAATCCACATGGCAAATGCTTTCAGTCACTCGTGGAGAATGTGGATTGCTCTTTTCCCTTGCCTCCAAGATACAGCATCACATCCCATTCTGATCATTTTGTTTTTGTACTACCTGATGCATCCTGGCTGTCCGAACCGAATTTGGCACTGTTTTTCAATCCATACTGAAGCAAAGAAATTACCACATAAAATCAACAAACTCACTAAACAAAATAAGGCGGTGGACTTCATTGTACTAGCAAAACACAATTAACAATTACTTTTGGAAAGAATACCTTTTCTCTCACGAGTGAACTCCAAATACCAGAGCGACCACCTCTAACATCAGAATTAGCAGACCCTGATGTTGGGCTTGATTTATGATTTAGAAGTGGCTCTCTGGTCTGACCTTCAACATTGTCATAATCATCCAGACCATCATAATCAGCCCGCCGATGAGAAGCCAATGCTCGCAAAACAAATGAAAGTAGCAGGGACAAACCCTGAACACAAGAGGAAACTCTGTCTTAACACTAGGTGATCTAATGGACAAAGCGCAAAAGGCTAGATGAACTTATATCCCGTCTTTCATTTCGCACAATAATACCAGCAGCAAACGTTGCGGTGATAATTTCCCCATCTAAAAGTTCAGGAAATTAAATGGTAATTTATTGATCAATTATCTGGCATCAAAAGCCATCCACCTCACAGAGAAAGAAGAAAAGGAAGATAAAGAAGTTGAACATCCCCTCCCTATCCAAAAAATATTATGAGGAACATGATTTGATAAGATCAAGTACTTGTTCGTCATAAATGTGGCTGTGAAAAGCGAGACACATGCAAAGACCCAAGAGCTAATGAGCAGGTATTGTTCTGACCAAAAGAAAGAATGAACAGGTATTAAACTACAGTTACGAAAGTGCCCCTCGGCTTAGATGCAACTCAAAGCACCACAGTAGGGTCGTCATAAACTTCGTTGTTGCCTCCTCACATAGACATGCACCCAAACTGTGGAGTCATTTGTCTCCAGCAATTTATCTCTTTCGATTAATCTAGTGATTCACATAAGTCATGCTGCCACTTAATAAAACGAATTCCAGTTTTATATCTAAAAGATATAGGATGAGTATCTATCAAGCTCAATTCGGGTTTAAAGGAGGTAGAATGTTCGTTGATAATATATATATATATATAAAGACGACAACATGATTCGTACAGAGTGGAGTCAGCACATTGATCAGTTCTATTTTCCCATGCATAGGTTGCTTTTAGCAATTGCCAACAATTAACATAAAAAAATCGGCTCAATAACCAATTACCTACCATTATCGGTCCACCAAACCATCATCAACACCTGTTCTATTTCTTGAAGCTAATGATATCCTGAAAGAATGTCAGCTTACCAACTGATTTTAACCTAATAGAAATCACTGACCAACCATCACCAACACCCTTTTCTCGTGACTAGTGATATCTAGAAGCAACTACAAGTAACAGCAAATCAGCTGTCATCAATCATAATCCTCAACATCCACTCCACCATCATACTTCTCCAACCCATCGAGAGTTTACCAGTTATGCACAGAAAGGAATCCATGAGAATCGTTTTAAGGGGGCAGTTTCAAATTTGAAAGCTTCTCAGATTAAGGCAGTTGACAGAAACAAAGTCCAGATACACTCACACAAGAATACTTTTAAGAAAAATTGGGTTGACAGTTGCGTCGAATCAATGGGATTCGTGAGTAGGTCAGAAAAGGTGATCTTGAATCATCATTTGTGAAGGGACCATAAATCAAAGAATTACGACAACAAACCTGTATTACAACAACAGCAATCCCAATCCACTTGCACATTTCGATGTTGCTTTCAATAAATGAGAAAAGACTATCAAGTTCTCCAGTAGGGTCCAAAGGAAGAATCTGTAAGGGGTTATAGAACCGATGTGATAAACGAGAACTGGCAGGAATGATGATCAATCTATTATAGAGAGAAAGTTACCTGTTCCCAATGATGATCAATCGCAGTAAAAGCCACAAAAGCAGCTTCTAAGAGAAGGAGCACAGATACAAGAAGAGTGTACTGTTTTCGCGACATTAAGGGAAAACGTTGTAGAGTAGCAGAACAACGGAGTCATTTATACATTTCGATGTCTAAAATTCATCTCAGGTCAAAAACACAATAAGAAATTTTGTAACTGTCCATTTACTAACTTCGAACCAATACTTTGAAAATCAAAGCATTCCATTTTGTGTATGGGCACGTGTTGACAATACCTTAATTCCATGTAAGTTGTCAAAAACAGTGGCCTCAGATAACTTATTAACGACCAAATAAGTAAATATGTGCCAATTGACTTGTGGTAATAACTACCTGCAAAATGGATTTTCTTATGAAATGTACTTAACAAGTTCTAGTCAACAAGACCAATATCAATTGCATGAAATTGATGCATAAGCTATTTTCAGATACTATGCTTGTAGGATAATGCATGATTGGCGATAAAAATCACAAAAGGCGTCCACAACCAGGATCAACGCCCTCAGCTCGCCCCACCAAGAGAACCCACGCAAAGCCCCCCTCTCTACTAGCTCCCTCGGTTTATCGTGGCCAATGAAGATGTAATGGAAAGACTAGGTACTTCTAAGTTCTAAGGTTGTATACTAATTCTTCTTTAGTTCAGTGCATTCACGGAAGATCGGGCAAACTCTGATCATTGGACGGCTCAACGTAAAGCAGGCCCTCCATATGGAAGGATACGAAGCAGAGGCAACATCCATTTAATGCTTCCGCAGCAATGCAGCCAATAAAAGAGATGCAGCACAACACAACGCCCAATCCCATAAATGAATAGATGAACCTGCCATAATAAAAGAAAATCCATAATATCACTGCTCGTACCAAGACTTACAAAGTGAACCAATCATCACGATCAACCCAATCACCATAACATGCATCCAACGAGCAAACCCGAGAAGAAACGTTAGGCCGCTAACGATCCGATTCGACAAACAAACGGAGAACGTACCAAGGAGCGGGAAGCTGGAACGACCTCAGAGCGAGCCCCAGGCCGTCGTCCAATCTGGAGACCAGATCGGCGGCGAGTTCCAAGCCCGAACTCCGATCAGAGCGAGCCATCTCCGCGGATTGCGCGCTCGAGAGAGGCGCGACCGAAGAGCCCGGCGGATAAGCCGGCGGGGGGTAAACGGGGACGCGATCGTTCCACTGGTTGAGCATCCATAGGGAGTAGAGGAGGATGGAGACGCCGACGAAGGTCTGGAGGTAATTCAGCAGCTTGAGGACGAAGCCGAGCGATGTGTGGCAACAATTGCGACGCATTTATGGCTGAATTTTTAGGGCTCTGGAAGATCGAGTTCGGGTTCGAGTTAATCTGGATTGAGAATTGGAGCTTCTTTTGCCCTTTTCCGGTTTCTGTGAATCGTTCGATTATCGCAGGAAACCGAAGGTTCGCGAGGGGCTTCCTCTGCTTTTCCGTCCTCCGACTTCTGGCGTCGGGACCTACGGGCTCTTTCCGCCCCCCGCCCTGCCCCGCAACTCCTGAATTAACAATTCTCCCAACAACAACAACAACGAGAAGGCCCACTCGACAAAAATTCGGAGTTTAATCTCATATTCCATGTGAACCATAAATCTCTCCATTCATTGATTGGCATGCGTCCAAATTGGGCCCACTTTTCACACTTGTCTCTCTCCTCCGCCCTCCTTTATTTGCTAGCCGTGAAAACGACCCCTCGAGGTGATAATATTTGATTCAACATTTAGAAGAGATTTTGAAGTTCTAAAGTTCTTTAATCAAATGCAAATAAAATTTGATTTGTTATGGAATTCAAACTTTTTGATGCCGTATTTGATTGCGAGTATCTCCTTGAACATGGAATGGTAATGCAGTTCTGCTAGGGAAAAACGCCCACTTATGTAACCGCATGCAAAATGATTACCATTGATTTCTTCGATGAGGATTACTGTCTAATACTTATCAATCGCATCAGTGTGCAGGATAAGTTGTGTTACCCTGTCTCTCCCCTCCATTAGTTTTTCTCCCCTTTGCACCACACCATAAATACGTTTTAAAACATACTTTCAAAAAAACTAAAATATGACAAAGTCAAACACATAAATAATTCTAAACATCCATTATTATCATACAAATGCATAAGAAAATACCCCCGAACATTATTACACGGGATACTATCTTTGCTTTGATTACTGGAATAATTAGCTATTGATAAGAAAAGGCTTGCACTCCATTAACAAGTACCCCAAACAAATATGCGCTCGGCGAGATAACTGAATTTACAGGGAAAATTCACAAGCAAAACCCCTTGAGCTTTTGCAGTTCAATGGGGATCAAAGTCGAAATTAAAGCTTAATTAAATTTCTTTTCCAGTCATATGTTCCTTCCGCAGACAAATCTCAATATTATCGGTAAAATTATCTTTATTTGAAAGTTTAAAAATGGTCCGTAAACACTTGTTAACAAATCCAAACTATATTAACGAGGAAATATTCAATTATGAAATCAGTTGATTAAACGTATGTGGAGAATTCCAACATGCACAAAAAAAATAAAAAAAATAAAAACGCATATCGACAACAGTGAGTACATTAGACTTTATCAAAAAAAAAAACAGTGAGTACATTAGGTATCGCAAGGCTTGTGATTTTGTAAGCATCTAGCCATGCCTCAAGATCAAAGGTGGTCTCCGACCTGAAACTCCGCCCGCATGAAGCCTAAACCTAAAAAATTGACTCGGGCCGGTTCGGTTTTTATATATTTTTGCCCTTTTTCCTATCTGATCTTGTTCGTGTTTGTAGTTGGCTGAATGGTATCTCGGCAAATAATTTCAAATCAAACAACAAGTGAAATATATATATATATATATATATATATATATATATAATAGGGTTAATGTCATGAAAAACTTCAAATTGATACATTTGTGACAATTTTACCTCAAATTAATTTTTGACAAAAAAAATGCCTAATTTGGTATACTTTTGACAACATACCACAAACTAATTTTCTAACGACAAAAATTCCAAATTGGTACACTATGATAAATTCCACCAAGAACCCCCAAATCGGTATACCAATGATAAATTTACCCTCATTAGTCTCTGTAAAATTGGATTAATACCATGAAAACTCTAAACTGATATACCTGTCACTTATAGAGATAAAAATTTCAAACCGTTACCCCTATCATCTGCCGCATGTTATCTATGGAAAACTAATTGAAAGTAAATTTATCACAAATGTGCTAGTTTAGAGTTTTTAATAGTCAAAAAATCAGTCTAAAGTAAATGTATCACAAATATACCTATTTGAGATTTCTATGGCAATAACCCAAAAGAGTATACCTTTCCACTTTCTGGCAACAACAAAAAAGGAAAAAGAAAAAACAAACTCAAAAACGTTCCATATATCCTAAGGAGTGCTGCTGCTGCTTCTTCTTCTTCTTCGGTGTGGACCTGAACTGCGTTCGCCTTCGCGCGAGTCACGCCCGCCAAAACGGGGAACAACATACTTCTCCTCCATGCTCCTCCACTCCCAGGAAGCTATCCATCCTTCAGAGCCTATACCATCAGTCCCGTGTCCTGTTTGCCTCCTCCTGTATAGTTCGCAACTAACTTTCCTCTGTCATTGCTGGCTTCCATGTTCTCCTCTCTGGAATGGCTCGCAGATGAAAAGTTCCGCATTGCCCTTCTCTCCTTGCGATTCATGTTTTCAAGAGGAAGAATAAGCGGTTCTGGTCGAGCAAATGCAGCCTTGAGTCGAACCTCTTCTCGCTCGAAAGGTTCGTTGATCACAGCATGCGTTTCAATTTTCCAGATTCTAGGAGCGAAGTAGCTTCAGTTCGATTCTGGTTAACCCAAAACCAACCCGATCCGAACCGTCATGGACTGTCTGATCATTCTAGTCTCACTCTCGGGTTTGGAAGTGACACAAGATCAAGGGACAGATGCCCAATTCTTTTGCCTCTTATCCGAACCGAAAAGAGATCAGATCACCCAAAAGTTTCGGTTTGGTTTGGATTAATGGCGTCCTGCGTATTGATAGACGTGAGCATGATTTCAAAGTAGAATTAGGATTATAGCAGCAAATATTGATCATTAGAGATGCTAACTCGTTGCAACTAAAATCTATAATAAGACAATTTTCAGGTTTCAAGGCATGCATGGTAAATTCTAAATTGCATTTTTTGACGTAACGGTTCCAACGTATAGGTTCCATATTGATTCCAATCTCAGAAAATTGAAATTCCAGGATTTAGGCTTGATTCAAAGCTAAAAATTTTGGAATATCGATTCTGACAATAGGTTTCAGGTTTCGAATAGAACTTACACTATTGATCACCCTTATTTATATGTCCAATTCCGTGACAAAATATTGTGGAATTTCCCTTTTTGGGCTGGGGCGGGCTGGCATACCCAATTCTCAATGACATGGATCCATGGACCGAAGTCGCACTGTTCTCTAACCGTAAGTGTCGGCCCATCTTCTTCAAACGGGCATCACTTTTTCCCGCTTTAAAGGACTTTGAAGATCAAGACCGCGTTGACTTGAGGGCCTTATCATGGATACACCTGCTTTGTCCCTTTTAAATTAAGCGGTCCTTGCTCCTCCATTTATTATTACGGGTCGTAAGTTCGAACGAGGAAATATTTGTCCGGACCCAGGTCCACGCGATGAAAAATTTGAACAATGCTTACTCCATAAGATGGATATGTTAAAGTAGTCAATTGGTAATCGATTGAAAAGTCTCAAATTATCCAAATATTAAGGGATACTTATATATAAAAAAAAGCCGTAAACAAATGTTCGATTCTAACTTTTCAATTTGAACAATTTAGTCCTAAACTTTTGTAAGAAAACATTGGTCTGGACCTAGTTCCATGTGATGAAAATTTCGAACAATGCTTATCGCATTACATGTAAGATGGATATGTTACATTACATATTAATTGGTAAGCAATTGAAAACTTTCAAATTACTCAGATGTCAAGGGGACATTACAAAAAAAAAAAAGAGAGTTGTAAATTTATTGCAAATATACCAATTTAGCTCTAACTTTTCAATTTGGTCCATTTAGTCCTAAAATTTTTTACGATTTGCCAATATAGTGCTTCCAATCAATTTTGGCCGGAAAATTGTTGATGCGAATGATTTTTTTTCTTTGCATTTTTCTTTAAAAAGAAAAATTTTAGATCTTTTGTAAATTTGAAAATAAATTTTCCACATAAGTGTGGTCATGTATTGTGGGACAGTCGGCGTCAACGTCAGCAATTTTCGATCAAAATTATCGAAAGATTTGAGACTGAATTAGTGATTAGAAAGTTTAGGATTGAATTGAAATTCGTACAGGATTTTTCGATAATTCCTGTTGCGCAAAAATCAAATTCTTTAAGGTAAAAGCCCGTCACGGTGGTTCGGGAAGCCATAGCAATCCAGATTAGCTTCAAAAGATGGAGCCAATTGAAAAACCCAAATGAACTTCAACGAGATAACTTACCGTCGGCTTGGTCTCCACCGAAGAAGGGGTCGCTGAAGATTAACGTGGACGAGTCACTTGCCGTGGGGTTTTCCGTCGGAACCATAGCTGGGGTGTGCAAGATGAGTTGGGGAAGACCGTCGATGGCTTCACGAAGGAGATCGGGCGTCTTCAGTCTTGCAATTGGAAACCTTAGCTTTAGTGGTGGCACTCGAAAGTGGTTGGTGGCACGAACGGAAGGCTGCGTTGGGAACAATCTTGAGAAGGGCTTTTGGGTGTCCAAGCCTTTAGGGCAAAATTCCAAACCACCGTGCTTAACCAAAAGTGAGCCTTGAAAATGTTCAAACTCAAATATGATTGAAGGCTGCCTGAACCTTGAGCTTTGGAGCCTCCTCCTCAAATCTGGGCGACATTGCGCCACCGCTGCAACATTGCGTTGCACCGCCAACGTCCTCCTCCATGCCCTCCACGCAACCCCTCCTCTCCCCTGCTGCCACGCTCGGCGGCGACCAGATCAACACCACCATGTTTGAGCAACGATTGACCTCACCGTTGTTGCCTGCTCGGCATGGAGAGGCCTCGCAAAGCCCGGATCTAGGGTTGCAAGTCGAGGCTCCTCCTTGTTGGTGGGCGTCCTAGCCGGTCGTCAGATCGGCTAGAGGTAAGGGAGGGGTTAGGAAGGAAAAAGTAAAAAAATTGTAATTTTTTTCAATAAATATTTAAATATTCATTCATTAGTCAGTTAAAATGCTTTTCAAATTCATGCTTACCAAACAGCATTTTTCTAAAGCTGCATTAAGGCATTTTTCCATTATAATTTACTAAATGGTTTTTTGCATTTCACAAATTCTTTAATCAAAAAAGCATTTGCATTTCCCCTAAAGACTTTCCCCAAAAGTTAATCCAAACCACCCGAAGTCTCTTATATTTTGGAGTCAAACAACTTAACCTCGGGGGGGGGGGGGGGGGGGGAGAAAGCTCCTACAAATCAAGTCAGCCCTCCATGGAAGTGATGCCTTATAACAAAGGGTGTAAGCTTTGAATAAGCTTATTTCGACATCATAGTACTTGACTGGGTAAGCTAACCGTGGCAGCGATTGGGTTGCTAAAGCCCAAGCGTGAAGATTTTACGCATCCTCAAACTTGTGGGACCTGATATGTTCAAAAGGCCATCTATCTGTCATTCGGGCTATATTAATTTAATATAGCCCCGAATGACAAGATAGATAGCCTTTGAACATATAAGGTCCACAAGTTTGAGGATGTAAAATCTTCACGCGTTGTGCTTTAGCAACCCAATTCGCTGCACGGTTATCTTACCCAGTACAATGTACTATGATGTCCTGTAAATAAGCTTATTAAAGCCTTACCTTTGTTATAAGGGCACTCACTTCCACCATGGAGGCTTGGAACTGATTTGTAAGGAGCTTATCGTGGTTAAGTTGTTTGACTCAAAAATAGAGAGACTTCGGGTTGTGTTTGGGGGATTACTTTTGGGAAAGCTTTAGGGAAATGCAAATGCTTTTTGATTAAGGAATTTTGTGAAATGCAAAAAACATTTAGTTAATTAATAATTAAAAATGCTAATGGCAGCTTTTAGACAAATGCTGTTTGGTAAGCATGATTTGAAAAGGCATTTACTGACTAATGACTGAATATTTAATATTTATTGAAAGAAATTACAATTTTTTTTTACTTTTTCCTTCCTCAAACCCCTCACTTACCTCTACCGCTCTGACGACCGTCTAGGGACCCACCACAAGGAGGAGCCTCGACTTGCAACCCTAAGATCCGGGCTTGCGAGGCCCCTCGCCATGGCCGAGCAAGGGCAACAACGGTGAGGGTCAATCGGGGGGGATCAAACTATGTGGGGCTTGATCTGGTCGCCGCGAGCGTGGCAGCAGGGGAGAGGAGGGGTTGCGTGGAGGGCATGGAGAGACATGCTTGGGTGCAAGCATGTTGCCAGCGGTGGCGCAATTGTCGCCCAGATTTGATGAGGAGGCTCCAAAGCTCAAGGTTTCAAGGCAGCCTCAATATATTTTTGATTTGAAATTTTCAAGGCTCACTTTTGGTTAAGGCACTTTGGAATTTTTTTGCCCTAAAGGGCTTTGGACACCAAAGCCCCTCTCAAGATTGTTCCCAAACCAGCCTTCCGTTTCGTGCACCAACCACTTTCGTGCCACCACTAAAGCTAAGGTTTCCAATTGCAAGACCGAAGACGCCCAGATCTCATTCTCCTTCGTGAAGCCATCGACGGTCTTCCCCTACTCATTCTTGCACACCCAGCTATGGCTCCGACGGAAAACCCCACGGCAAGTGACTCGTCCACGTTAATCTTCAGCGACCCCTTCTTCGGTGGAGACCAAGCCGACGGTAAGTTATCTCGTTGAAGTTCATTTGGGTTTTTCAATTGGCTCCATCTTTTGAAGCTAATCTGGATTGCTATGGCTTCCCGAACCACCGTGACGGGCTTTTACCTTAAAGAATTTGATTTTTGCGCAACAGGAATTATCGAAAAATCCTGTACGAATTTCAATTCAATCCTAAACTTTCTAATCACTAATTCAGTCTCAAATCTTTCGATAATTTTGATCGAAAATTGCTGACGTTGACGCCGACTGTCCCACAATACATGACCACACTTATGTGGAAAATTTATTTTCAAATTTACAAAAGATCTAAAATTTTTCTTTTTAAAGAAAAATGCAAAGAAAAAAAATCATTCGCATCAACAATTTTCCGGCCAAAATTGATTGGAAGCACTATATTGGCAAATCGTAAAAAATTTTAGGACTAAATGGACCAAATTGAAAAGTTAGAGCTAAATTGGTATATTTGCAATAAATTTACAACTCTCTTTTTTTTTTTTGTAATGTCCCCTTGACATCTGAGTAATTTGAAAGTTTTCAATTGCTTACCAATTAATATGTAATGTAACATATCCATCTTACATGTAATGCGATAAGCATTGTTCGAAATTTTCATCACATGGAACTAGGTCCAGACCAATGTTTTCTTACAAAAGTTTAGGACTAAATTGTTCAAATTGAAAAGTTAGAATCGAACATTTGTTTACGGCTTTTTTTTATATATAAGTATCCCTTAATATTTGGATAATTTGAGACTTTTCAATCGATTACCAATTGACTACTTTAACATATCCATCTTATGGAGTAAGCATTGTTCAAATTTTTCATCGCGTGGACCTGGGTCCGGACAAATATTTCCTCGTTCGAACTTACGACCCGTAATAATAAATGGAGGAGCAAGGACCGCTTAATTTAAAAGGGACAAAGCAGGTGTATCCATGATAAGGCCCTCAAGTCAACGCGGTCTTGATCTTCAAAGTCCTTTAAAGCGGGAAAAAGTGATGCCCGTTTGAAGAAGATGGGCCGACACTTACGGTTAGAGAACAGTGCGACTTCGGTCCATGGATCCATGTCATTGAGAATTGGGTATGCCAGCCCGCCCCAGCCCAAAAAGGGAAATTCCACAATATTTTGTCACGGAATTGGACATATAAATAAGGGTGATCAATAGTGTAAGTTCTATTCGAAACCTGAAACCTATTGTCAGAATCGATATTCCAAAATTTTTAGCTTTGAATCAAGCCTAAATCCTGGAATTTCAATTTTCTGAGATTGGAATCAATATGGAACCTATACGTTGGAACCGTTACGTCAAAAAATGCAATTTAGAATTTACCATGCATGCCTTGAAACCTGAAAATTGTCTTATTATAGATTTTAGTTGCAACGAGTTAGCATCTCTAATGATCAATATTTGCTGCTATAATCCTAATTCTACTTTGAAATCATGCTCACGTCTATCAATACGCAGGACGCCATTAATCCAAACCAAACCGAAACTTTTGGGTGATCTGATCTCTTTTCGGTTCGGATAAGAGGCAAAAGAATTGGGCATCTGTCCCTTGATCTTGTGTCACTTCCAAACCCGAGAGTGAGACTAGAATGATCAGACAGTCCATGACGGTTCGGATCGGGTTGGTTTTGGGTTAACCAGAATCGAACTGAAGCTACTTCGCTCCTAGAATCTGGAAAATTGAAACGCATGCTGTGATCAACGAACCTTTCGAGCGAGAAGAGGTTCGACTCAAGGCTGCATTTGCTCGACCAGAACCGCTTATTCTTCCTCTTGAAAACATGAATCGCAAGGAGAGAAGGGCAATGCGGAACTTTTCATCTGCGAGCCATTCCAGAGAGGAGAACATGGAAGCCAGCAATGACAGAGGAAAGTTAGTTGCGAACTATACAGGAGGAGGCAAACAGGACACGGGACTGATGGTATAGGCTCTGAAGGATGGATAGCTTCCTGGGAGTGGAGGAGCATGGAGGAGAAGTATGTTGTTCCCCGTTTTGGCGGGCGTGACTCGCGCGAAGGCGAACGCAGTTCAGGTCCACACCGAAGAAGAAGAAGAAGCAGCAGCAGCACTCCTTAGGATATATGGAACGTTTTTGAGTTTGTTTTTTCTTTTTCCTTTTTTGTTGTTGCCAGAAAGTGGAAAGGTATACTCTTTTGGGTTATTGCCATAGAAATCTCAAATAGGTATATTTGTGATACATTTACTTTAGACTGATTTTTTGACTATTAAAAACTCTAAACTAGCACATTTGTGATAAATTTACTTTCAATTAGTTTTCCATAGATAACATGCGGCAGATGATAGGGGTAACGGTTTGAAATTTTTATCTCTATAAGTGACAGGTATATCAGTTTAGAGTTTCATGGTATTAATCCAATTTTACAGAGACTAATGAGGGTAAATTTATCATTGGTATACCGATTTGGGGGTTCTTGGTGGAATTTATCATAGTGTACCAATTTGGAATTTTTGTCGTTAGAAAATTAGTTTGTGGTATGTTGTCAAAAGTATACCAAATTAGGCATTTTTTTTGTCAAAAAATTAATTTGAGGTAAAATTGTCACAAATGTATCAATTTGAAGTTTTTCATGACATTAACCCTATTATATATATATATATATATATATATATATATATTTCACTTGTTGTTTGATTTGAAATTATTTGCCGAGATACCATTCAGCCAACTACAAACACGAACAAGATCAGATAGGAAAAAGGGCAAAAATATATAAAAACCGAACCGGCCCGAGTCAATTTTTTAGGTTTAGGCTTCATGCGGGCGGAGTTTCAGGTCGGAGACCACCTTTGATCTTGAGGCATGGCTAGATGCTTACAAAATCACAAGCCTTGCGATACCTAATGTACTCACTGTTTTTTTTTTGATAAAGTCTAATGTACTCACTGTTGTCGATATGCGTTTTTATTTTTTTTATTTTTTGTGCATGTTGGAATTCTCCACATACGTTTAATCAACTGATTTCATAATTGAATATTTCCTCGTTAATATAGTTTGGATTTGTTAACAAGTGTTTACGGACCATTTTTAAACTTTCAAATAAAGATAATTTTACCGATAATATTGAGATTTGTCTGCGGAAGGAACATATGACTGGAAAAGAAATTTAATTAAGCTTTAATTTCGACTTTGATCCCCATTGAACTGCAAAAGCTCAAGGGGTTTTGCTTGTGAATTTTCCCTGTAAATTCAGTTATCTCGCCGAGCGCATATTTGTTTGGGGTACTTGTTAATGGAGTGCAAGCCTTTTCTTATCAATAGCTAATTATTCCAGTAATCAAAGCAAAGATAGTATCCCGTGTAATAATGTTCGGGGGTATTTTCTTATGCATTTGTATGATAATAATGGATGTTTAGAATTATTTATGTGTTTGACTTTGTCATATTTTAGTTTTTTTGAAAGTATGTTTTAAAACGTATTTATGGTGTGGTGCAAAGGGGAGAAAAACTAATGGAGGGGAGAGACAGGGTAACACAACTTATCCTGCACACTGATGCGATTGATAAGTATTAGACAGTAATCCTCATCGAAGAAATCAATGGTAATCATTTTGCATGCGGTTACATAAGTGGGCGTTTTTCCCTAGCAGAACTGCATTACCATTCCATGTTCAAGGAGATACTCGCAATCAAATACGGCATCAAAAAGTTTGAATTCCATAACAAATCAAATTTTATTTGCATTTGATTAAAGAACTTTAGAACTTCAAAATCTCTTCTAAATGTTGAATCAAATATTATCACCTCGAGGGGTCGTTTTCACGGCTAGCAAATAAAGGAGGGCGGAGGAGAGAGACAAGTGTGAAAAGTGGGCCCAATTTGGACGCATGCCAATCAATGAATGGAGAGATTTATGGTTCACATGGAATATGAGATTAAACTCCGAATTTTTGTCGAGTGGGCCTTCTCGTTGTTGTTGTTGGGAGAATTGTTAATTCAGGAGTTGCGGGGCAGGGCGGGGGGCGGAAAGAGCCCGTAGGTCCCGACGCCAGAAGTCGGAGGACGGAAAAGCAGAGGAAGCCCCTCGCGAACCTTCGGTTTCCTGCGATAATCGAACGATTCACAGAAACCGGAAAAGGGCAAAAGAAGCTCCAATTCTCAATCCAGATTAACTCGAACCCGAACTCGATCTTCCAGAGCCCTAAAAATTCAGCCATAAATGCGTCGCAATTGTTGCCACACATCGCTCGGCTTCGTCCTCAAGCTGCTGAATTACCTCCAGACCTTCGTCGGCGTCTCCATCCTCCTCTACTCCCTATGGATGCTCAACCAGTGGAACGATCGCGTCCCCGTTTACCCCCCGCCGGCTTATCCGCCGGGCTCTTCGGTCGCGCCTCTCTCGAGCGCGCAATCCGCGGAGATGGCTCGCTCTGATCGGAGTTCGGGCTTGGAACTCGCCGCCGATCTGGTCTCCAGATTGGACGACGGCCTGGGGCTCGCTCTGAGGTCGTTCCAGCTTCCCGCTCCTTGGTACGTTCTCCGTTTGTTTGTCGAATCGGATCGTTAGCGGCCTAACGTTTCTTCTCGGGTTTGCTCGTTGGATGCATGTTATGGTGATTGGGTTGATCGTGATGATTGGTTCACTTTGTAAGTCTTGGTACGAGCAGTGATATTATGGATTTTCTTTTATTATGGCAGGTTCATCTATTCATTTATGGGATTGGGCGTTGTGTTGTGCTGCATCTCTTTTATTGGCTGCATTGCTGCGGAAGCATTAAATGGATGTTGCCTCTGCTTCGTATCCTTCCATATGGAGGGCCTGCTTTACGTTGAGCCGTCCAATGATCAGAGTTTGCCCGATCTTCCGTGAATGCACTGAACTAAAGAAGAATTAGTATACAACCTTAGAACTTAGAAGTACCTAGTCTTTCCATTACATCTTCATTGGCCACGATAAACCGAGGGAGCTAGTAGAGAGGGGGGCTTTGCGTGGGTTCTCTTGGTGGGGCGAGCTGAGGGCGTTGATCCTGGTTGTGGACGCCTTTTGTGATTTTTATCGCCAATCATGCATTATCCTACAAGCATAGTATCTGAAAATAGCTTATGCATCAATTTCATGCAATTGAAATTGGTCTTGTTGACTAGAACTTGTTAAGTACATTTCATAAGAAAATCCATTTTGCAGGTAGTTATTACCACAAGTCAATTGGCACATATTTGCTTATTTGGTCGTTAATAAGTTATCTGAGGCCACTGTTTTTGACAACTTACATGGAATTAAGGTATTGTCAACACGTGCCCATACACAAAATGGGATGCTTTGATTTTCAAAGTATTGGTTCGAAGTTAGTAAATGGACAGTTACAAAATTTCTTAATTGTGTTTTTGACCTGAGATGAATTTTAGACATCGAAATGTATAAATGACTCGTTGTTCTGCTACTCTACAACGTTTTCCCTTAATGTCGCGAAAACAGTACACTCTTCTTGTATCTGTGCTCCTTCTCTTAGAAGCTGCTTTTGTGGCTTTTACTGCGATTGATCATCATTGGGAACAGGTAACTTTCTCTCTATAATAGATTGATCATCATTCCTGCCAGTTCTCGTTTATCACATCGGTTCTATAACCCCTTACAGATTCTTCCTTTGGACCCTACTGGAGAACTTGATAGTCTTTTCTCATTTATTGAAAGCAACATCGAAATGTGCAAGTGGATTGGGATTGCTGTTGTTGTAATACAGGTTTGTTGTCGTAATTCTTTGATTTATGGTCCCTTCACAAATGATGATTCAAGATCACCTTTTCTGACCTACTCACGAATCCATTGATTCGACGCAACTGTCAACCCAATTTTTCTTAAAAGTATTCTTGTGTGAGTGTATCTGGACTTTGTTTCTGTCAACTGCCTTAATCTGAGAAGCTTTCAAATTTGAAACTGCCCCCTTAAAACGATTCTCATGGATTCCTTTCTGTGCATAACTGGTAAACTCTCGATGGGTTGGAGAAGTATGATGGTGGAGTGGATGTTGAGGATTATGATCGATGACAGCTGATTTGCTGTTACTTGTAGTTGCTTCTAGATATCACTAGTCACGAGAAAAGGGTGTTGGTGATGGTTGGTCAGTGATTTCTATTAGGTTAAAATCAGTTGGTAAGCTGACATTCTTTCAGGATATCATTAGCTTCAAGAAATAGAACAGGTGTTGATGATGGTTTGGTGGACCGATAATGGTAGGTAATTGGTTATTGAGCCGATTTTTTTATGTTAATTGTTGGCAATTGCTAAAAGCAACCTATGCATGGGAAAATAGAACTGATCAATGTGCTGACTCCACTCTGTACGAATCATGTTGTCGTCTTTATATATATATATATTATCAACGAACATTCTAACTCCTTTAAACCTGAATTGAGCTTGATAGATACTCGTCCTATATCTTTTAGATATAAAACGGGAATTCGTTTTATTAAGTGGCAGCATGACTTATGTGAATCACTAGATTAATTGAAAGAGATAAATTGCTGGAGACAAATGACTCCACGGTTTGGGTGCATGTCTATGTGAGGAGGCAACAACGAAGTTTATGACGACCCTACTGTGGTGCTTTGAGTTGCATCTAAGCCGAGGGGCACTTTCGTAACTGTAGTTTAATACCTGTTCATTCTTTCTTTTGGTCAGAACAATACCTGCTAATTAGCTCTTGGGTCTTTGCATGTGTCTCACTTTTCACAGCCACATTTATGACGAACAAGTACTTGATCTTATCAAATCATGTTCCTCATAATATTTTTTGGATAGGGATGTTCAACTTCTTTATCTTCCTTTTCTTCTTTCTCTGTGAGGTGGATGGCTTTTGATGCCAGATAATTGATCAATAAATTACCATTTAATTTCCTGAACTTTTAGATGGGGAAATTATCACCGCAACGTTCACTGCTGGTATTATTGTGCGAAATGAAAGACGGGATATAAGTTCATCTAGCCTTTTGCGCTTTGTCCATTAGATCACCTAGTGCTAAGACAGAGTTTTCTCTTGTGTTCAGGGTTTGTCCCTGCTACTTTCATTTGTTTTGCGAGCATTGGCTTCTCATCAGCGGGCTGATTATGATGGTCTGGATGATTATGACAATGTTGAAGGTCAGACCAGAGAGCCACTTCTAAATCATAAATCAAGCCCAACATCAGGGTCTGCTAATTCTGATGTTAGAGGTGGTCGCTCTGGTATTTGGAGTTCACTCGTGAGAGAAAAGGTATTCTTTCCAAAAGTAATTGTTAATTGTGTTTTGCTAGTACAATGAAGTCCACCGCCTTATTTTGTTTAGTGAGTTTGTTGATTTTATGTGGTAATTTCTTTGCTTCAGTATGGATTGAAAAACAGTGCCAAATTCGGTTCGGACAGCCAGGATGCATCAGGTAGTACAAAAACAAAATGATCAGAATGGGATGTGATGCTGTATCTTGGAGGCAAGGGAAAAGAGCAATCCCCATTCTCCACGAGTGACTGAAAGGATTTGCCATGTGGATTTGACTGAAAGCATTTTGCATATTGATTAGAGATGGAACTTATGATGCGCATAAGCATTGAAAGATCATTTGTAAAGAAGAGTTCTATTAGCTTGACTGGGGAGGTTGGTTCCCAGTGGTATGGCGGATGACACTCCACTCCTACCACGCAGCATGACGGTTGTTCATACGTGATTAACAGTTGTTGGTTGTGTGATCGTTTAGTTTTGTTGTCTCTCTCTCTCTCTCTTTTGTAGCATAATATTCATGTGTCTATAAAATTTTTGGAAAAAAAGTACCTCCATAGCAATGACACCGGCGATTCAACTTCACGTTCCCTTATGATTTTACTTTTTGCTGAGCCTATCCCGTTCATTTCATCAGATGGAAACATCTTAAATGCTTATACATTGCATGTCGTCAGGAGTTGAAAGTCTTGAATCTGAAATCACACGTGTTGCTTCAAAGGGTGAGACTTTCTTTTATATTTATAAACTGATAACTAGCTCCTTCCAGTCTACGCGATAAATCCCAACGTTATGTGATTGGAGTGAATTTGCAAGACGGAATTAGAATTGCCGTGTAGATAGAGGAGAGGTGAATCTTGGTCTGGACTCTGGCGTCTCAATTGGCCTGCTCATCGTTGAGCGGGCTTGGGTTCATGTGTTTTGGGCTTTCGGGCTCGGCGGCGTCAGAGGGACCGACAAGTGTCCCCCTTATTGGCCAGGCCCACAGACCCGGAACAATTGCTTGGAACTTTCTCAATTTTCCCAGTTCGAGAGTACACTCGGGCAAAGACCTAGGTTTAGTATCCCGAACAAACGGCTAGGAAGAGCAGAACCGGGAGTCCACAGTCTGGGGGTCGACTAGTGGAGCCCAAGCCGCACCGTCGCCTGTCAGGCCTACTGACCAATCACCTCTACAATTAACCCTGGGTGCCTGAAGGGAAACCAAAGAGAGAGGAAGGAAATATGGCACGCCGCATGCCAAATGCATAAATGCATTCCTGCATGACAGGACATACCATGACCTGAGAGCCCGTCCGAGAAATCCGAGTGAAGAACAAGCAGGCCTATGTCGATTCGCGCACAAGCCCAGCATTGAATGAAGAAACACTCTCGTGGCCTCGTTCCCCCGTCGTATCCGTCGTACCCTGTCCTGCAAAGTTTAATTGCAATGGTTCCCTCGGGAATTTTGGCGAGACAATAGGGACATGCGCATGTTGTACTACTACCATATGACCCAGACCTTCGGTTTTAGTTCAGCCATTTACAGCGGAGTGATGTTTCGATTTTCAATTCGGCTATATAACCGCGAACGTAAAGAAAAAATAAGTGTTTTTATCAACGAGTGCCTTGGGAATAATAGTTAATCATACTTTACGTAAAATGAATGTACCATTTATACATGAAACGAGGGAGAAAATGTATTGGGAAATAACAATTTCTCTTTATTTAGCGTCTAAAAAGCGTCGTCGGGTTCCTGTTAAAAAAAATTCCGTAAAAAACTTAAGTTACCGTGAGTCCGATGCACTACACCGTGTAGCAGAAACAACATCGATAGATAGATACGCGACCCGTAGTAGCGGGGACTAAGAAGGTCAAACTCGGGATCACAATTTGCATACCCTGAGCTTTGGAAGAGATCTCGTATACCACAGTGACGAGTTGGACGAGTCCCGGCCGTAATTATAGATCTCGATCTCCATTATTGATGGTCGGAGGCTGAGCACTTTCCAAGATTTTTATCCGATCGCATGTCCTGAAGGGTTAAAAAGAAACAGCTACTACCGGAGCTCTCGACAAAAAAGTAATGGGAAAAATAGTGCGAATAGTGCGACGATTGAAAATCGATAATTTTGAAATCGGAACTCCCGTCGCCTCAAGCTCTCATAATCGTAAAGTAGGTAAAAACAAAGCATAATGGGACACATCTCGAATGTCATTATTCACGTTTCGGTTCTCGCAAGAGATTTTACGATTCCTGAAACCCCCCACCTAACAAAGATGGAAGCAGATCGCTCGTTATCAAGATAGATTAAGACCGTTGATGGCCATGCATTCCCCCGGTCCCGGGCTTCGCTTAAAGTTAGGCCACTCTCTAAAACTGTACGGAAGCGCATGCATTAAATTCTGCCAAAACGAACAGTATTCAATGCATTTTTCGCATTCTCGAAGGATAGTGACACCTTATATTCTGTCCGGTCCGAAGCAGAGACGGCTAGCCGATACCAAGCTGCCATAACTACTGCTATCGTTTTCGTTGTAGTTTTCTGCGTCGCCAACCACGGGATAAATCTCATCGCTACCTCGCATCCTTCCATAAATATGGCATGGCTTGGTTTTTGGACCACCCCCCCCCCCCCCGCACACACAGAGAAGAGAGAAGAAAAAAAATCTCTGAGCCAAGACCCACTAAGCAAAGGATTAAAGAAGAAAGAAGAAAGAATCTCGAGCGAGAGTACTCTTAAGCATCGTTCATGGGTAAGTGCAAAACAAAGTTTGTTCTTTGCTAATTACCACCTCACCTGTGCGCGTCGTAATACGGATGAAACGGCTTGGAATCGAATCTTATAGCTTAAAAGACGACGGAGAATCTAGTCTTATAGTTAATCATCAGGCAAAGGACCTTACTGTGGTGACGGATTGGCATTACATGCTCCTCCGAGCAAAAAGGATGACGCGAAGCGCGACAAAACCTAGAATCCATTCTTTTGCCAATTGATTAAAGAAAGATGGCGTAGCAAGTAGACAACAGTCATACAAGCTGCCTTGAGCCAGGGAAGAGAAAACAAATGCCAAGTAATGCACACCATCCCGTTAATCTATGTTTTCAGTCAGTTCTGTCCGGTTCTTGAAAGTGGTGATTCAACCTCAAGTTGGCATGTCCCACTAAAGCCGTGACCATGATTACCAACAACGGGCCTCTCATGAAGCACAGATGCAAATGGCTTTTTGTGGCTATCCAGTAGAATAATAAAACCCTAATGAACTGGACAAGGAAACACCCGATGTAAATGTATGATACGTGATTCAGCCACTAGGAATCATCGACAGGTCTTCGTGAAAGAGATGATGATCATCGCTAGGCTGTCATGTCAGGAAGCAAAGACATGCGCTAAAAATAACGAGTGCTCAAATTGGCAGGAAAAATTAATGCTTACTGAAACATTTGCAGCTTTAAATAATGAAAACGACAGTAGGACATCCTGTGGGTTATCACCACCCACCAGAATGCACATATAATAGAGTAGCGATATACACAGAGAAGAAAAAACGAAGCAGAGCTCATCACAGTCTACCTATCAAATCAACAACAGCCTCATCCACAAGCTCGTGGAGCAACCTCCATTCTACTTCCTTCCTTAGGCTATGCATTTCCAATCTCAACTGCTCGATCCACCCTTTCCCAACCACCTCATTTCTCACCACACTCTCCACCACCAGGCTGCTGCTGCCCCCATCACCTCTTGAAACGCACCTACCCTCATCGGGAAACCATTCCGTCATTCGAGCCCACACATGGTCCACCGTTATAGATAATGTCTGCTCTAACATTCCACTTGGGGCCTCACAGCCTGGCCAGTCGATTGGGCCCAAATTTGGCCCATAACCTGTTATTTCAATCAGTGCTGCATTCACACAGTCAAAAACAAGCTTTCGCTCCGATCTTCTTTGCCTCCGCTTCGCCTCAGGCATTGGTTCGTGAACATCCTTCGTATTCGCAAATTTTTCTCGCAAAGATGGACCCAATGGGCTTTCATGG
>JAGVVM010003775.1:0-25996 GCA_019149425.1 Psidium friedrichsthalianum
TTCGGGCCACGCCATTCGCTCAGGCCGAACTTTGCGTCGACTCGGACGCCCTTGCTATCGGACACTTCACGTCGGGGTCACGTCCATTCTATCGGCCACTTTGTCTCGGAGGCCCGACGGGACCCGTTCTCTCGGCCAGGGGAATTAGAGATCGTCGCCAGCCAGTTCTCCGTGGGCGCCTTTGCTCTTTCTAGGACCCCGTTGCGCTCGGCCACTTCTCTCGGCCGACGCTCCCGGCGCCAGACCAAACAGCCCTCCCGAGCGTTTTGTTAGATGGCATCTCTGAATTTATCAGATTGCATCTTTGGATGTACGAGAATCATTTTGGATTATTGATAATAAAGATGGAAGCTTATGAAAGGCGATAGGGTTACAGTTAGGGCTCATGGACGAAATTATCCTAGACGTGGCTACCTCGGTCAGGAATAGAAGGATATGACGAGAAAGCGGCATAGCGCGATTTCATTTTTCTCTGTCTCATGTATGACAAGGTTCTGCGAGAAGTCGGCCTTAAGTAAACGAGCTTCGTGTCTATAGGAGTCAAACTTGAAGGTCTCTACATGAAGAAGTATTTTACGTTGTACGTCTGATTTGAACAGCGTCTTTTCACCCTAAAGATGCGCGAAGGTACGCCTGTGTCAGAACACTTTGAATAGTTTTATAATTGTTCGGATATGAAAAGTTTAGATATTAAACTTGATGATGAAGATGGGCCGAGGTCTTTGATTGTGTTATGTTCACCGGGTGCCTGCAATATATATAGAATTTTGTGAACTCGATGACTTTAATTTGGACGTGAATCCATACCTTTGGAGGATTTAAGTGCTCTTGAATTCTGCTGAATTGAGAACGAAACCTGAATGGGAATACTAGTGGAAAATAAAGCAGATGGTTTGTTTTGAGAAGGCATGGAACAAGAACATGGATAGCTAAGTGCTCGAGGGAAATCTTTGGTCGCATCAAAATCTAGCCACCTGGCGATAAGGTACTACGTGGAGTGCTATTATTGTCACAAAAGAGACATTACAAGTCAGATTGTCCTGTGCTCAAGAGAAAAAGGTAAGCAACATGCTCAAAGACAAGATGTGGTGATGTTGCTAGCGAAGATGAGTCTAAGGCGTCAGACAGTGTTCTTACTGCATGCTCTGCTGTTAGTTTTCCGATGATGTTTGGATATTGGACTCTGGAGCATCATATCATATGTGCCCAAATAGGGAATGGTTCACCACGTATGAGAAAATAAATGGTGGATCAGTCTTGATGGGTAATGATACTGTATTCAGAGTTATGGGTATTGGTACTGTTCGGATTAAATGTCATGACAAAGTAGTAAGAACCTGACTGAAGTAGGCATATACCGGACTTGAAGAGAGAACCTATCCGTTGAGCAGTTTGGATTCCATTGGGTGTATGTAACTCCATTGGAGGTGGAGTTCTTCAAAGTCTCCAAAGGCAATCTGGTTGTGATGAAAGGAAGCAAGGTGAACCACTTGTATCATCTACAGGGTAGCACTGTTATGGGTCCTTCGATTGGCACATCTAATTTCTGTTTCTGATAATGATAAAACAAACTGTGGCATATGCGTTTGGCGCCACATGAGTGAGCGTGGCATGACAGTTTTGAGTAAAACGTGGTTTACTTTGTGAGAGCAGACGACCTCGCTAGATTTCTGTGAGCATTGTGTTCTTGGCAAGCAGTGCAGAGTCAGCTTCAGTACAGGCACACATTCAACAAAGGGCACACTTGACTACAATCATCCACTTCTGATTTATGGGGACCAGCACAGGTTCCATCTAAGGGTGGTGCTCTTTACTTTGTGACGTTCATTGATGATTATTCCAGGAAGGTTTGGGTTTATTTTCTGAAGAGGAAAAGTGATGTATTTGAAACCTTCAAGAAGTAGAAAACCCTTGTTGAGAATCAGATTGGAAAGAAGATCAAACGTCTTAGGACTGATAATGGTCTTGAGTTCTGCAGTGGCGATTTTAATGAATTCTGTGCAGATGCTGGTATCGTTCGACACCGTACAGTTAGACACACTCCTCAGCAGAATGGGGTGGCAGAACGTATGAACAGAACCCTTTTGGAGAGAGCAAGATGCATGCTCTCTAATGCTGGCATGGAAAAAGACTTTTGGGCTGAAGCTGTTAACACAACCTGTTATCTGGTTAATCGCTCTCCTTCAACAGCAATAGACTGCAAGACTCCCTTTGAGAAGTGGTCAGGTAAGCCTTACGATTACTCTAATCTAAAGGTTTTGGATGCCCTGCTTATTATCATGTTAAGGATGGTAAGTTAGAACCTAGAGCAAGAAAATGCATCTTTGTTGGATATGCTGATGGTGTAAAAGGGTATCGTTTGTGGTGTCAGGAATCCAACTCGCATAAGTTCATTATTAGTATGGATGTTACTTTTAATGAAATGCTTATGCTTGATCAAAGAAAGGTTGTTGATGATCATGCAGGAAAGCCTGAGAGTAATATGAATAAGGTGGAGGTTCAGGTGGAGCTTCCAGAGAAAACCTCTCGAGATGATTTAAGCGAGCAAAGTGTTACTGTTGATTCAAGTTCAGATGAGGAAGCTGTAGATGAGGTGGAGCAGCCATATTCTATTGCTACTGGCAGAGAAAGGAGGCAGACTCGACCTCCTCAAAAATATGGATACTCTGATCTGGTGGCGTATGCTCTCACGACAGCAGAAGGTATGGGTATTCATGAACCCTCTACTTATACTGAAGCTGTTACTTGCGTAGAATCAGAAAAATGGGCTACTGCTATGGTTGAGGAACTTGAATCACTTCACAAGAACCAGACTTGGGACTTGGTGCCGTTGCCTAAAGAAAAAAAGGCCATTGGGTGTAAATGGGTCTTCAAGAAAAAGGAAGGAATTCCAAGTGTTGAAGATGCTAGATGCAAGGCACGACTTGTAGCCAAAGGCTACAATCAAAGGAGGGAATTGATTATACTGAGGTATTCTCTCCTGTGGTTAAGCACACTTCCATCCGTGTGTTATTAGCTTTAGTTGCTAAATTTGATTTTGAGCTTGAGCAACTTGATGTGAAGACTGCTTTTTTGCATGGTGATCTTGATGAGACTATTTATATGGCCCAGCCTGAGGGCTATTATGTAGAAGGCAAGGAAGACCATGTTTGCAGATTGAAGAAATCCTTGTACGGCTTAAAGCAGTCTCCAAGACAGTGGTATAAGAAATTTGATAGCTTTATGATAGGAAGTGGTTATCATAGGAGCAGCTATGATAGTTGTGTCTACTTCAGGAAGGGTTCAGATGAATCCTTTGTCTATCTCCTCTTATACGTTGATGATATGCTCATTGCTGCAAAGAACATATCAGATGTGTTGATCTTGAAGAAACGGCTCGGTGAGGAATTCGAGATGAAAGATCTGGGTCCTGCCAAGAAAATCTTAGGGATGGAAATTCTGAGGGATAGGAAAGCAGGAAAATTATATCTATCGCAGAGGAGCTATATTGAGAAGGTACTTGAGAAGTTTGGCATGCAGAACGCAAAACCTGTTACTACGCCATTAGCACCTCATTTCAGACTCTCAGCTCTACATTCACCTCAGTCAGAAGATGAGGAGGCTGCAATGTCTCATGTCCCATACTCCAGTGCAGTTGGCAGCTTGATGTATGCTATGGTATGTACTCGTCCTGACATTGCTCATGTAGTTAGCGTGGTAAGTAGATATATGGCTCACCCTGGAAAGGAGCATTGGCAGGCAGTAAAATGGATACTTAGGTATCTTAGAGGTTCCGCAGATTTGGGCTTGGTGTTTGATAGAAATAGTTCAAGTGGTACCTCAGTTGTGGGATTTGTGGATTCTGACTATGCAGGTGATCTTGATAAAAGAAGATCTTTGACTGGCTATCTTTTTCACGCTATCTGGTTCAGCTATTAGTTGGAGGTCAACCTTATAGTCGACAGTCGCTTTGTCTTCTACAGAGGCAGAGTATATGGCAGCAGCAGAAGCAGTGAAAGAAGCTATCTGGTTAAGGAATCTTGTTCAGGAACTTGGGCTTCAGCAGGAAGACAATTCAGTTGTCTTTTGTGATAATCAGAGTGCTATACACTTAGTTAAAAATCAAGCATATCATGAGAGGACTAAGCACATTGATGTCAGCTATCACTTTATTCGAGAGGCAGTTGCTGAGAGAAATATGATGGTAAAGAAGATTGGCACTGCTGACAATCCTGCTGATATGTTAACCAAGTCAATCCCCGCCAACAAGTTTAAGCATTGCTTGAACTTGATTGGCATGCTTGTTTGAGGTTTTGCCCCTTTCTGGGGCTTGGTGGCGAGGTGAATGAAATTCTACCTTTGTTTGAAGAGGACATATTCTTTCCTTTGTTACATCCCTTGTTTCCTACACCGAGTTAGCTCACGTAGGCTTAGGGATGCCGGAAGAACATGTTCTGCTTCTTGACTTATTAAATCAAGCCAAGGTGGAAAATTGTTAAATATGTCTTGAATTTATGACATATTATTTGAGTGGGCCGTAGGCCCAACCCAGAGGAATTAGGTTTTTCCTTTTATGTTTTGAGACACAATATATATATTGTGATTAGGGTTTCATTGTAAGTGCACTCTCCTTTTGAATATAGTGGAATTTTCATTGTGCCTCGCCCGTGAACGTAGATCAATTTTGATCGAACCACGTAAATCTCTGTGTTCCACTTTTGTTCTTTGTTTGATTTCCGCAACACATACAGAAATGAAATTGTTGTTCCGCTACTGATTCCGTTTGTTGTGCATGACATGCAACTTCGAATCGTGCTGAATCACGTTGTTTTCGTCCATACGAAGAGATGTTCATTCCTTAATCAGCGATTTTGTTCCTAACTCTTTTTAATTTCGTTCGTATTCCCATGTTTTCTCTCATTTGCCTCTTTACAGGGACATGTTGACATTTACGATTTATTCACTCGAATTCGCCTTTCATTCGATCAGTTCTTCTACCCAATTTCACCTTTTTTCATTTCATGACACTAAATGGGCAGTCAAACTTTTTCATTTCTAAATGAAAGTTTAGCCAACTAAGAAGCAGATGCTTCAATTGAAATGTCTAGTATTTAAAGTGTTATTGCATGATGATTAGATTATAAAATTAAAACAACATGCTTGACTTAGAAATATTAGGATTCGACGCACAATCATAGTAAAAATAAAGAGTAACGATATAGAGAAATCAAGACGAAAATATTTATCCCGATTCATCCTTAAGTTAGGGCTATATCCAGTAGAGGATTTCACTGTAATTAACATCTCGCCTCTCTCTCTTACGTCACTTAATAACAGAGACCCTTTGTTCCATTACCCATGTTATATATCTAAGTCTGAGCTGCACACTTGCTTAAAGAAGTACCAAACACCAGTACAGATGGAAGACGGGTTGACTGGGCTCTCTGTCCGTCTGTCGCTCCCAACCCGTTGAAGGCAAAACACAACCCAGCTCTGAAAGCCATCGCTAACCACCCTGAGCCTTCAATGGCCGCCAAAGACCAAATGCAAGACCCAGAAAAGCCAAACAAAGACTTCTCGGAAGAAGCTGCTGAAGAAGAAGAAGTAGAAAGATGCGCAGTGGAAGAAGTGGCCTTGATCGTGCCGGAAACGGACGACCCATCACTCCCGGTGATGACATTCAGGGTGTGGACTCTCGGGTTGGCCTCGTGCATTGTCCTCATCTTCCTCAACACCTTCTTCACCTTCCGGACGCAGCCCCTCACCATCTCGGCCATCCTCATGCAGATAGCGGTGCTGCCCATCGGCAGGTTCATGGCCAGGACTCTGCCCAGGAGAGAGTACAAGGTGTTTGGGTATGGCTTTAGCTTGAACCCGGGCCTTTCAACATGAAGGAGCATGTGATAATCACCATCTTCGCCAACTGCGGCGTGTCCATTGGTGGGGGCGATGCGTACTCCATTGGAGCCATCACTGTCATGAAGGCTTACTACAAGCAGAACCTGAGCTTTCTCTGTGGCCTCCTCATTGTCCTGACCACACAGGTGAGCAAAAGAGTTGATTCTTGAGAGGACTAGTTGCTCTGCATCTGGTATTTTGTAATAAAGTTCTTACAAAAGGACTCAGCCATTTAGTGTGGAGCATGCATTGAGCATCCAGCATTCAGAACTAGGAATATGTGACTAAAACATCTGATCTTTGTATTGTGGGTATGCAGATACTGGGATATGGGTGGGCTGGATTGCTAAGGAAGTACCTCGTGGATCCTGTCGAAATGTGGTGGCCTGCAAATCTTGCTCAGGTTTCTCTGTTCAGGTCTGTAAAATGGTCGTAACATCTGGAAGTTCTCATCCTCCATGAGTTCCAACGGTCAAAACTATCGAACCGATCATGCATAGGCAGAAGAAACAGAAGCAATCCATGCATTCTAAGTTCTACAATCAGTCAATGCAAATGGATGCTGCTGTGAGATTATTCATGTGTCTAAACAGTATCAAATCTGAAATAAGGGGAAAAAAGCAAAACATGCACAAATTGAATTCGTAATCTTGCTAGCAATTGGTTGAGCTAATCAGGAAGTCTCCTGTGAAAATCGCTGCCCCCTTAATATGTCGATCAGAAGCGCATTCCTTGTTCCTCTCTATTTCCTCTTCTACGTTGAACAGCGTGACTCACCGTTCGTTTTCTTCTTGCTTATTGGCAGAGCACTCCATGAAAGGGAACATAAAACAAAAGGATTTACCCGAATGCAGTTCTTTCTCATCGCGATGGGGGCGAGCTTTGTATATTATGCACTTCCCGGCTATCTATTCCCGATCCTGACGTTCTTCTCTTGGGTATGCTGGGCATGGCCACACAGTATCACTGCCCAACAAGTAGGATCAGGGTACCATGGACTCGGGGTCGGCGCCTTCACGCTTGATTGGGCGGGAATATCGGCTTATCACGGAAGCCCGCTAGTTTCCCCATGGCATTCCATTGCCAATGTCGGGATCGGCTTCATCATGTTCATATACATAATAGTGCCTCTGTGCTACTGGAAGTACAACACTTTCGATGCTCGAAAGTTCCCAATATTTTCGAATCAGCTGTTCAAGTCTGATGGACTCAAGTACGACACCACCAAGATATTGACCCCAGAATATGATCTCAACGTTTCTGCTTATGAAAGTTACGGGAAGCTATACTTGAGTCCTCTATTCGCCCTCTCAATAGCATCAGGATTCGCTCGGTTCACGGCTACGCTCACTCATGTGGCATTGTTCCATGGCAGGTAAATCTTTTTCAGTGGCTTCCAGCTTATTGATTTCATTGAATAGATGTATCGGGTAATGTCACATTATCAACTCACGCATGGATACACTCATGGAACTGTTTCATTCCTACAGCGAGATTATGAAGCAAAGTAGAGCTGCCATCAAGAATGCAAAACTGGACATCCACGCAAAGCTAATGCAAAGTTATAAACGAGTTCCCCAATGGTGGTTCCTCATTCTACTGTTAGGAAGCGCCGCCGTATCCCTTTTGATGTCTTTCGTGTGGAAAGATGAAGTTCAGCTGCCATGGTGGGGGATGATATTCGCTTTCGGCTTGGCTTTTGTCGTTACACTGCCAATCGGGGTCATTCAAGCGACCACCAACCAGGTACGAACTGAGTTCTAGTTACTTGCTTCGCTTCTTGCTCTGTTCTTTAGTGCACGGTTTGCATTGCTAACATGCCGCTTTTCCATTTGCTTCTTTTGCAGCAACCCGGATACGATATCATAGCGCAGTTCCTTATAGGGTATGTGCTCCCAGGAAAACCCATTGCGAATCTGCTTTTCAAGATCTACGGACGGATCAGCACCATTCATGCTCTCTCATTCTTATCCGATCTCAAACTCGGGCACTACATGAAGATTCCGCCCCGCTGCATGTACACGGCTCAGGTATATACTGCAGGTTCCTGCTTTCGCAGCTCTCACTAGTGTCACGAGATTGGATCTGTCATGACATAATGGCTCTTTCTTTTCTTGGTTTTGATGTTCTTTTTACAGCTTGTTGGTACTTTAGTTTCTGGAGTAGTCAACCTCGCGGTTGCATGGTGGATGCTAGAAAGTATCAAGAACATTTGCGACATCGACGCGCTCCACCCCGATTCTCCATGGACATGCCCTAAGTACCGCGTTACCTTCGACGCTTCTGTCATTTGGGGATTGATTGGACCAAGAAGGCTGTTCGGACCGGGAGGATTATACAGGAACCTGGTTTGGTTGTTCCCCATCGGAGCTGTCCTGCCCGTGCCAATTTGGGCACTGAGCAAACTGTACCCAGAAAAGAAATGGATTGCGTTGATAAACATTCCAGTCATTTCCTACGGATTCGCCGGAATGCCGCCAGCCACTCCAACCAATATAGCGAGCTGGCTCATCACTGGAATGATCTTCAACTATTTCATCTTTAGATACCGTAAACGCTGGTGGCAGAAATATAATTATGTCTTATCCGCAGCGTTGGATGCTGGGACTGCTTTTATGGGTGTTTTGCTGTTCTTTGCTCTGCAGAACCAGAACAAAACCTTGAAATGGTGGGGAACCGATATCGATCACTGTCCCCTAGCATCATGTCCGACTGCACCAGGAATCAGCGTCCCAAATTGCCCAGTCTTCAGTTAACTGCGTCTATGTGAGCTTGCTCTTTAGTCATTTGTCTTGCAAATTTGGGGATAAGCTGAACATGTATGAGTGTAAGCAGAAGAACATAGGTCTGTATGCATGACCATTCTAAGTAGAATATAAGTTATGGTTTGTTCTCATTGAAGCAACTATCTCCACATGTGGCCTCAATTTTGGACTTCCATGTTGCCTTCATTTGCCATGCCACTAAGTCAGAAATGCAATAATCCAATTATGAATGTAATTTAAAACCTAAACATGATTGAAGAAGGCTGTCATTCAATCTCTCCTAAAAAATGAGAACGCAATTTTTAGTATTGCAATTCCAGAGCTACAAGTTTGATAGATTCCTTGTTGCATGAGCGGGCGAAACCATGATAGAGGCAAGAAAATAACCGATGCGAACATCTACCAGATCACATGGTCTACATTGAAATCACTACAATTAGGCTCCATTCTCGACGGACTCTTCTAGACCTCCTAGTTTAAGCCACTGACAAAATGCATTACCCTCTTTAGCAACTGGTAGTAACCTCCGAAGATGGCCGAATACTACACAGCCCACTCAGATACAAAGTACGTGTGCTCTACCTCTGTAAGGATTTATAGAGCACCACCGTCACGTACTTGGCTACGAACCTGTGTGTTGAGCCAAGTGCAACCAACGCCGGGCTGCTCTTCCCTTTCTGCATGTAAAGATGGTTGAGCACTACGTGTTGGGGTCTTGACAAAGGCGGTGGAATCTCCATGTGGAGTGCCGGCACATTCAAAAGCGTGAGCTGTAGGTGAGGCGGAACCATGGGTGGCTCTTTCGCGTAATCCTCAGATCCAAGAAGCAAGTTGTTATAGCTCGACTCTGGGGACTGTGGAGGTTCGAAGCTGGAGATGCTCTCGAGGTCTTCAGGAACAAAATCCTGCAGGGAAAAATCAGAAGTACTGGTCACCCAAATTGGAAACCAATCTGCACAATCATATACTAACTTCACAAATGTGAGTGCACTTTCGGCAAAGTTTCTCTTTAGTGTCACATGATGGAAAGTATAATCCATACAACCTACTCAATGAAATAGTTGGGGAAACCACAGATGCAACAGATCCCCAACTTCCGTGTTACTTGCCAGTGTATGTTCATCCAAGCTAAGGAGTGAGACAGTAACTTCATGATTTTCTTCATTAATAGTGAGACAGTAACTTCATGATTTTCTTCATTAATCTTCAATAAACATATAAAGTTGCGTGACTAAGGTGGCCCTAAGAAGACATCCTTCTTGATACGGTTAAAATTCATGTGAATCAACAAAATAAGCTTCATTGCACAGAAAATATGTCAAAATTTGCAAAAATCACGTGCTTTGGCCTTCCACATGGACTTTGGTTCGCATCTTACCAAATCCATGAAGTTAGTGAAATATTTCAGGATTTCAGCATTCACCTATCAAGTGATCCCTTGTTAAGGAAAAGGAAAGTACTGACAAATAATATCTATCATTGGAATATTCATGATCGGACCTTCTCAAATATATATAAATGAAGAGACAAACACTATTGTAGAGGAAACTTTTATAGAATAAAACATAAGAATTTCCCATTCTCAAACTCGTCTTGCATAAAGATTGTGTGCAAGTACAAGGGATGCGTGTGAAACTATACCAGACTCATGTCGATTCTTACAAAGCCATATATTACCATGAAACTAGTTGGAGGACAACATCACCCTAATCCATTCACTTGATGGGATAACATTTCTATCATTAGAAAAAATTTCGCCAAGTAGATACTCTTCCACTAATATGAGAAAACAATCATGGAGTAAGGGACGGCACAACAGAGAAGAAATGAAGTCATCGATATTAAATAGTTGTCTAAACTGTCTTTTTTCCCCTAGCCCAAAAGGTTGTATTAACCAGAAACTGTTGAAATGTAAAAGATACATTGAAAGCAGTGTAAGATGTTCAGCTAATGTCAGAAAAAAAAAATCTCCCAAAACTAATTATTTTCCCAAGGGCCACCTCCGAATTCACGCACGGCATGCATGTGCATCGAGTATATGCTTGTGTCACAGACGTTGGGACAACACTTCACGTCCGTGACATTCACAGCTTGCAATTCATTCTGGCAGAGCACCTTGATTAGAAACTTTTTCTTTTAGGATCATTACTGCAAGGAACTTTCCAGTTATGACGCAAAAATTTTCAACGATAGAGTATCTAAAACTTAGATTGATTTGATCTAACAAAACAGTCTCTTTTTGTTTCATTTTAAAACTTTGAAGTGGTGGATTTTTATGCCACTTTGACAATAGTCCCTAGTATCCAATATCCAGTCGGTGAACTCGTGGTGCGTGCTGATAAAAGGATGTTCATGCTAGCTGACTATGATGAACTGGTCAGATTAACCAACCAGAAAGAGGAACCCAAACTTTGTGAACAAGACAAAGTCTAATGGTGCATTATTCAATATGAACATAGCATGCATGAATCCAGATTGTCCAATAACTCATGCACGCTACTCAAAACAATAAAGGAACATAGTGTCATGTACCTAGATGAATCAAGATCCATGCGACACTGAATACAGTTGTTGATCCCTTCAATCATCTTATCAATAACGTTCGAAAGAGAAACTAGTACAACTTACTCATGTTCCAAAAAACGAGAAGATAGATCTAAAAATAATTTAACATAGGATATCCATCCAAGTAGCAGATATTTCACAACTCAGATGTTCCCACAACTTTACATACATCTGTCATTATCTAAGCAGTACGTGTCCTGTGAATGTATAGAGCTGACAGTTACTGCCTCAAATCAGGATATTGTTCCTTCAAAGCAAGAATCCCAAGCATCCTTCGGAATCAGTGTTATCATTTGCCTTGTCTGGGGAAATCAATGGGCTGGGAAGAGTGCCATACATTGACAGACTAACTTATTGAGCCCATTTATCAATCTGAGTATCTTACGATCATGAGCTTTTGAACAGTTATTATTGTGTTTGCGAAATATAAGAATTATCAGGCTACCATTTAGATGGTGGATACCAAGTCACTAATTTGGGTATAAGAACATGGTTTCCAAAGATGGAATTAAGGAAGTTCTCCCACATATAAGGAGCTAGAACACTAACAAATCAAAAAAGAACAAGGCTAGAAACCCAAGGTGAATACCAGGATAATAAAAGAATGTTGAGCAAGGCAGTCAATGACAAAGAAGCCGTTCACCCTAGCTCCCACTTGGCACACTACCCTAATTCAAATTAGATTGTCAAAGAATGAACCAACCTTCCAGCAAAGAAGACACCTTACTCCCACTTGAAGACAAACTATCCATGGTCAAGACATTTCTAGCCTCTCGTAACAATAACAACTTCAGTTTCTTGAAAAATAACATACCTGCAAGTCCAAAATGTTGTAAGCAGCTCCAACATCATCTTGGGCCCAGGGTAAATCAGGCGCATACCTCCACTGCCCATCAACAATGAACCTATACTGGTAAACACCCGATGGCAATACTTTCATTATTGTGAAGTCTTTCCCTGATCTCTGCAAGGGCATCCTGCTCAATAGGGTAAAGGTTTCACACTTGAGGTCATGTGCAGTGCAGCTCCAGCACATCATCGAAGACGAAACAACACTAGAACATAAAGTTAAAGATATAAAAGGGAAGGAACCTTGTTTTCCAGTTGTCCCATGAACCCTCCACAGCAACTTCCTTACCACCATAACACCATGTGATCATGGTTGGTATCCCTTGTTCACTACATGCATCTTCATAACCCGACGAAGTTTGCATCCAGGAGTGGCCAGAAACGTGCATCTCATCTGGTCTCTGTAGAGGAGCCACCGGGACCTAAAGGTGACACCGGCAAGTAGTAGACAGAAAAATACTATTAGATCATTTTAGAAATCTAAATGAAAGCAACTCATGACAAATAAACAAACATTTCCTTTGTTTAGAATAAACTGTTTTCTGACCTAGGTACAGAATTGATCATTGAGGAGTAAACATGGTAATGGTTTGGCAAAGAGGGGATCACAAGATCTCATACAGATGAGAAGTTGCTCAACTCCCACCGACATAGATCTGGCTTGACAAAGTAAGTCAGAAGCCCTATAAACTATGGGGATCGCAAATCACATAATAAACTGAGGAAGAATACTTTTTGCAAGAATGCTCCAGTTTCACATATCCCGGATCTTCGTGATCCAGAAGGAATTGCACAGAAATTTGCAGCAGCTGAGTATTACTCCAATTTGAGATGTTGAAGCCAACTAACCAAATAAAGACACTCGCAGTATGTTCTTAACCAAAAGAAAACCCAAGAATTCACTTGAACTTTGAACAAATATCTAGTAAACACCAAAGAACAACACACGCAGAAGAGTAATTCATCATCAATCCGGAATCCTAGAAAGATTTTCTAAGAGATCATCAATTCAACTATCAATCGCGGTTCTCTAGACAACCAACCTTTCGACAACCACAAGAACTACTAAGCTCACAACAACAGATTCAAATCCAAAGTGAAATCTCTCCCAAACAGAAACTAAACAAGAGACAGCTTCATCAAATCAAAATCATTATGAAACCACATGCAAAAAAACCGCTACAAGTTCTCATTTTCCTGCGATTACATCCAACACCCAACAAATGGGGGCCATATCACAAAATCAAATCAACCCAGAAATAGGAAAGGGAAGAACAAGAGGACTAACCTGAGGAGTGCCGTGAACATTAAGAGGGAAGACTGGGTGGCTTTCTAGGGCTGTGAGGGGGAGGGGGGACTGAACCCATCAACTCAGCCGGCGCCGGGTATCCAACTTGCGCCTCCATTCGACCGGCACCCATTGCAATCCTGGGCAATACCCATCCACCACCACACCACCACCTTCTGCAATCGGGTACTCCAGATGGGACGGCCCACCCCATCTTTCTTTTTTTCTTCCGTTCACATTCCCATCTCTTTCAAACCAAAATTTTTGGGACTTTTGCTCTTTTATCTATCTATCCTCTACCGCAGCAGGGTGGGAAATTCCTCAAGAATCAAACACACACAAAAAAAAAAAAGGAAAACAAAAAGATCAAACAAGAAAAGACCCACTCGCACAATTCAAAGCTCGATCGAACGCCCTTTTTTAAGGATTATACCCACGAACCCATTCCCCCGAAAAGTGCTACTTTCCCCCACTACCAAGAAACGCAAATCCATCGAAGCGACGGTAAACGGATTGCCCTGTTCGAGGAGCAGGAAAACAAAAGGGTAAAAGAAATCGAACGACAACAGAAAATTAAAAGGGGGAAGGAACAAAATCGGAGTTAGTTAGGGAGAAATGGGAAGGGACAAAAACACAAAAAAAGAAAAGGGAAACGAAATTGGAGGAGAGCGAGCGAAGAAACCCCGACCCAAGAAACGAGAAACCAAACAGAGGAAAGAAGGGTGGTGAGTTCTGCTCCGATGAGCTTGGAAGATCGGACGATGGCCCAGTGATCGTGACGTGGGGGTGGGGAGGAGTTAGTGCGGGGAATACTCGTCACGTCATCATTTGACCAAAGTCCTTTCATTTTTCCTCACCTCCTCCGCAGCGAGAGAGAGATAGAGACGATGTGCGCTGATCAACTGCTATTGGACACTGGTTTCCTATTTAGTACCTGAGCTTCACTTTTTCGATCTCCGGTCCCTTCCATTTCACTCTTTCAAAAGCTTCTCTTTATTTGTGCTTTGGGCCCCCAGAAAAAGGGGTATTCTCACAATAGTTCCCAACTTTCACCCATGTTTAACATCACTCTTGAACTTGTTTTTTATTCAATTTGGTCCCTGCTCAATGTCGGCCCTTCAGTTAATTAGGCTTTCATGACCGCCTACCTTGTCGCCCTCAATTAAAATTTTCAAAAGACATTTTCCTTCCTTTTCCTTTTCTTAACTTCTTTAACTAGATAGCATTGCAATCGGCAGCTACGCCACCATCGGCCATCATCGCACGTCGTGCATCATTCATCATCATCACTTCGGTGCCAACAAATGTGTTTAGCTCGCCCTCTGGAGTTCTTCTCTCCCTTCGATGGAGACCTCCAACCAAGTGTAACCTCGTTAACGAGGCCAACCACGAGGTGAAAGGAATAGTACGGTCTCCAACTTTTGGGAGGTCGATGGTTAAGAGATAAGAAAACATGCAAGAAGAGAATTGAGTAATTTCTGTATATTTCGATGTGTCATAATAAAGAGTATAGTGCCTATTTTGAGTTTTATTAGACAACTATTAATGTAATGAGATGTATAATCAGTCAAAGATATGCACGCTCCTAAGAGATATGGAGAATTAAGGTGAATTATATAATATCGCTAATAGTTGCGATGACGAGACCGAGTTTCAATTGACTTGTGTGATCGAGTCAGTCGTGATGATATTTTAGCATTAAGCGATGGCGAACGGGGTGGTGATCGAGTCTGTTCTGGTGGTGGTTCAAGTATGTCGTGTTGGTTATGCAGAGAATGTGAGTACGACTGGCGACTAGAATGGTGGTTGGTTGAGCCGCGCTGCGCCAGTCTGCATTCCATTTGAGAGACGAAGAGAAACGATGATGCAGATGCCATGTAGATGCCAAGCTATATAACTTGATGGCAATTGAAGGTGGTGGCGTACATGTTAGCTAACTCCGTTAGTGTTTTTTTCTTTTCTTTTCGGAAAGGACTATATAAGCGACATTTAAAAAAGTTAAATGATTAAATTGAAAAAATTGAGAATGATAGTTACACGTCGAGAAAAAATTATGAAACTCAGAGCACAAACCCTAAAAACTTGTCAATTTCGTGCACTTCAAACTCTCGGAAGGGTATTTTAAATCCTATAACTTATCAACTTCTTGCAATTTAGTCGTTTCGTTTAGTTGGTGATCAAGTGATCGACTCGCTTTGAAGTTGAATCGGAGGACTTTGCTCCAAACACCACTGCGAACAGCATGGAAAGAATAAACGAGGAAGAAGGTTTCACGGATGCGCTAGGTTAACCGGATGTGCCGGTTTAATATGCCAGGGAAGTGCAAGTTTTTTGTGGGAGTGGATCCAAAAGCATCAAACCGATTGAGGGAAAATCGTTTCAGAGCTGGTCGTAGAAAACAAAAGCTGGCCGATCACGATGCAGCAAGTGAAATATGTCTGATGAAGATCATGCTGATGAAAGGGGAACTCCTACCCAGCTGAGACAGAGGGCTTGAAGGGAAAAGTGAGGACCTTGAAGCTGGAGCTCGCACGAGCAAAGAAGGAGATGGAAATTATCAATGGATGCTCGTTCTTCTTGATTCTTGTTCTTGGTCTACTTTCAATATGTATCGAGCTCTGCTCTTGCTGCTGAAGTTGAGATCAAGTCGGCTAATACAAATGGCTGATGCATACACAGCAGTTTATTCAGTAGTAGATCTGAACAGAATGAATCATAAACTCATTCTTAACCCATGTATGATGGGATGAGTGAAATATATGAGTTAGTTATATTCGATAAATGGGTTTAAACATAATGTGAGTGTTAAATGGGGGTAAATGTGTTTACAATTTACTAAAACTCAACCGCCTCTATGATTATCTCTCCATTTTCTCTCACGCTCACCAAATCTACACTCACTTCAGTATGGGTTATTATTTTCGTTAGATTAGATCAATATGGAAGAATTTAGGAAAAATGGGCGGATTACGCATAAAGTACTAAATTTGCATTGCAATAAATGAATCTATTTGGATTGGCTTAAGGACCCGATCAAATCCAACCCGGCCTGCTATATACTCCAATAGCTTTGTTCAACGCCAGTTACAGTCCTTACACAAAATGGAACTTCATTGAATGGCATCAAACCGACTTCCATTCAGCGGCAGCAGCTCCTACACAAAATGACCAACTCGGTCAATAGCATTAGCAGCTCAACAGAGCTATTCAGGTGCACAGGAGCAGTTCCAAACTGTTGCATAAGGCAAATTGAAAGATGATCACAAGAAAACTAGGTCAAACACATCCAACTCTCACAACCAGACACACCCCCAAATTTTCTCTTCCTCCGAAAAAACCTCCCATCCCACAAAGGCCATCACATGACATCCTTAGGCTAGGGCATCTTGCTAAGTATATCTTCTTTTCAGCATACACATGTTTAATATGATTTTTGATAGTATCTTTCTCCCATTTCCTATAATGTTTTCATTTTCTCCACAATCAAGAGTAAAAGAGAGATATGCTTCGAGAAATGAGATGAAAGTACACTTTTTACCCGTAAAAATCTTGTGCAGCGCGCATGCTAATCGAAAATTAACGGAATATCAATGGTCGAAAGAAAATGAAAATCAGGGTATTAATATAACAGTAGAAAGCTCAGGGGCAAACATGCAAATGCTCCAAAGTTCATAGGGCTTTTGTGCAATTTCCTAAAAGAAGCTACAAGAAAAAAAATAGTTTCCATGATTTTCAAATTTCAAAAAAAAAAAATTTAAGTCGGTTGAGAATATAAAAGAAAAGAGCAATATTGGCCCACCAAATCGTGTTGTACAGAGAAAAGAAAAAAAAAAAAGATCAGCACTTATAGATGGGCCTAAGATTTCCCACCAGACCGCTGGCTAGCGGACCACACCTGTACCAAAAAGAAAGCCTACATCACCTGGATGGATGCCACCTCAAAGTGCTGTCTAAGCTTAATTGTATAAGTAGGGATGTGAAGTTTTTAATGATCAACTAGCCATAGATTTTTATTCACGGACCCTCTTCTTGTGCTCAAATAATCCATTGCAAGCCTTGAGGACTGCAGCATGAGCTATCAGCATGAGCCCTTATATTTCCCGCTTGTAAGTGCGAACCCCGTTCTCCGACCGAAGCCTAATCTCACCTCTGCATTTGTAACCACGAGCGGTCGACAGAGCGACCTTCTCGGGGCTCGGAGGAGTCGAACCGAGCATCCTCGGGCAGGTCCGGAAATGGCATGGAGGTGGGACGGAGGGTCGATCATGAAGTCTCCCAATTCGCGGTGAAAGCCTCGAGTCCAAATTGGAGCTGATCTTGTTCTTGTTTGTATGGACATTCACTCCAAAACCAAAAAAGCACCTTGCGGATGATATTCCAAACGATAGTCAGCACTACAATAACAGGTCAAAATAATCGAGAAGGCCGTATCTAGCTTTGGGGTTTGATTGACAATAGCGAATAGGCAAAGTCTGGGTCATCTTATCAACTAGCACAACACTCACGAGTAGTACTTCTTAACAGGGTTTTCAAATAGCAAGTTCGAGTTCATAGGTAAAGACCGGAGACTGGCCAAGAATGAAGTTGCTGATGATTCGTCGTGGGAGAAAAGCGAGCCGCGCAAGAAAACCGAGCCAAAGACCAAGACAGCCGACACCTTCTTCTCGCCATATCCCGCCATTTCCACCAGTTCGTCTCCGGCTTGAGAACTCGAGGAGCGAGGCCCTTTGTCGAAGCAGCTCCGTCAGGAGATAACGAGAAGAAGAAGATGAACACAATGGTCATCATCGTCGCAATATCGAGAACCAAGCTGCAAAACAAAGTTGCTCAACGATTATTCTTTTGGTTCGACCTTCCTGTCATTGCATGGCTTTTGTGCAGCGGAAAGATAAAGATTTACAGGTGTGGTTGACATTTTTGTGACTGCCCTTAATGACACTCTTTAATTACGATGCTATGCCCTTCAAATGCGAAAAACAAAGGGATTAAATTGAGCGAAATCGAAGTTTGCAAAGGATACGCAGGAAAGACTTCGTGGTTTAGATCCGCCACGAGGGGCTTGCTTGTCCTTATATCCTTGGGATCTACGAAACGGAAGTCGGCAGCTGGAAGGGCAGTTAAAACGTGAAGGTTGGTTGTCTGCCTTTATCTTTCACGTATCCCTGTTTTAAGTTTAAGCAACAGAAGGCTCTTTGCTAATTTATGATGAAACACGCATAGGCCAGTTCTCATTCCCGATTAAGCTTTTATAAGTTCACTTTTACGAGCCATAAAATAGACAAACTAATTGCGTTATAGAAATATTTAGAAGCATTTATTTCATTATTTCTCGATATATGTTTACTTCAACATAATAACTAAAAGATAAGCAACGACTTTTCCATGGGAAAAGTGTCCAAAAAGTCCTATACATTTTGCATTTATGTCAATTTAGTTCTAAACCTTTCAATTATGCCAATTTTATTTTTAAATCTTTGCATTTGTGCCAATTTTGTCCATCCGATCAATTTTGAACAAAAATCACTGATGTGAACACAATCCTCCTACGTAATACGATCGGCGCTGATGTGGAATATTTTTTTAAAAATATTTTTATGTATTTTTTTCATTTTTTGGGCAATTTTGTTTTTTCTTTTTTTTTTTTTTTTTTTTCTGGACAGGTGGCCCAATGACCCTCGCTAGCACTGGTAGAGGGCCGCAACACCCTCGCCGACCAAGGCGAGGGCCATGAGTCCACGCCCAAATCTAGGCTAAGCAAGGGCCATGGCGCTAAAGTTGGAATCTGCCCCTAATTAATATTTTCAACAGGTAGACCACCTTCCTAAAATGTAGCCCTAAGGTTACATGTTTCCCTTTTAAGCAGTTCTCTTAGGAGAAAACATTAACTCGACGCGGTATACGTGCAAGTAATTAAAATGAGAAAGATTAGGATTGCTAATTGCGCATTGGTGATCTTCGTAGTGAACTCTCATTACAAGAGAGCTCTTTATGAGAAGAAAATTTCTTGCAATTTATTAGGAGATGATTTGACCTGAGATTTAGTCATCCAAATTCACCAAAATACCATGACTTCAGATGAATTTACATCGAGAATCTAAACATAACCCCCCCCCCTTCTCTCTCTCAGATTTTGCGGACTATTAACAAGTATACTAAAGTTTTACACGAAAGCATGATTTAATATTGAAATATTCAAACCCATCCATCTCTAAGCCTGTCTTGCTCCCCATGAGAGGCTACATCACTGCTCGCTCCACACCATCATTGCACCTTTGCCCGTTGTCCCTTCGCTCCGTATCTTTCTCCATAAGGTTGCATCTCACTATTTTTTTTTTTTTTTAAGGAGGTATAGAAAAGCCGGGTCCTAAGATTTCGGAGCCAAAAGCCGGACCGATTCTTCCTAGAAAACCCCCCCCCCCCTTTTTTTTTTCTTGCCTTTAAGTTGGTGGGTCCGATTGCTCACCCCCTCTTAGTAAAATCGAGCCGGCGGAAACAAAAAAAAAAAAAAAAAGAAAAAAAAAACCTATAAAGTTTCCATCTCGTAGGACCAACCGGTGAAAGTTGTGGGCAAAAATAATCGTCACCAAACTTGTCGATCACTTCTTCCAAAAAGTTAAAAGAGGGTTCTTATGACATATAGCTTTTTACTCAGTCGCGAAAAGCATGTGGAACTCCAAAATATCAGTCCTACTTGTATTACCAATGTGTCCCTCAGTTGGGTTTTCGTGGAATCTCCCCCCCATTTTCGACGCAAGTGGGAGGAGAGCAGCACAGGAGGAGATGCAATTTTCATTGGCTTCATGTTGAATCAACTTAAGAATGATGTTGCATTATTAAACTCGGTTGTCTTTTCAGCCAAAGCTGGGTGGCCTCTTACTGTGGTCATTGACGTCCAAATCCATCACTCCACGAGCGGCGTGCAGCACAAGGTGGTGTGCGTAATTTCAAGATAAAAATGCGAATCGAAACCGGATTTGAGCCGCTCGCCTAATCGATTTTTTTTTCTTTTGTCGGAATGAAAATTTTCGTTTCATTCGAAAGAGAAGTACATGATTTCACGATACCTACGCAAATCAAATAAAATAAGTAAATCTAAAAGATAAAATCAATTTAATACATCTTGCAGAGATTTGCTCATTCTACAAAACCTCGTATCAACATCAAAAACAAAAACATGCTAACATTTCTCGCTTTAGTATCCACAGTCTTGCTAAAAGGTGGTGTGCACATAATTTCGGCTTTCTCCATACCATTACTATATAAAGAGGACGACAACAACACCGACACGTTGAAAAATTATAGATAACGTTTTGTAAATTTCAGATCTATTTTTAGATCATAATAAAAAAGCATTTAATTTAAATAAAAACAAATCAATAGAGAAGACTTGCAAAGTAAATATCAATTAATTACAAAATAACCTTCAGATAAACCAACTGCAAAAGCCGTGGAGGAACCACGCTTAACTGTATGAAGTAAGCATTGAAATCGAGCAAGTGAAACAAATTCAAAACAACATATCCTTTCGAAACGTTTCGCGCTTCGAACTTCCGAGCTCTCCCGAACGAAACCCTCGATCGAGCTTGAACAGTTTGACGAGAGTCCTCCACCGTCCTCGCTGAGTCTCGTCACGAGCAACCATGGACCCTCTTCTTGGCTCGATTCATAAAGTGGCGCCGATCTTCTGGATGCGGGGCCCGCGCAGGATGATTGCGAGAAATCATGGCCGTCCAACGTGGTGGCAAGAGGGGAGCACCGGCAGTCAAAACGCATGATGCATGGCGATGGCGCGTAGCGAGCCTTTGACCCCAGGACTCCATCCGCCTATTGGCTCCACTAGCAGTGAAAAGAAAAAGTTGTACAAAAATTAAAAAAAAAAAAAAAAACGATTGGTAAAATCAACCAATCGTCACGGTGACGACAATGAACATGGCGCAAAGTGGCGGCTTTGAGCAGCTTTGAGCACCCCCACTGCAACTTTGTCCGGCTTCTTGCTTTTTGGAGGGGGCACTCACTTCTCTACATTTCATTTGTTATAATTAATAATTTTAGCCAAAAATAATAATAATCTTTTAGCTGTTGATCTAATTTTGCATTTTAAACTCATGAACGCATTAGTAAAAATATAAGGTTAATACCATAGAAAATCTCAAACTAATACACCTATAATAATTTACCCCAAATTATTTTTTTTAATCACAAAAAACTCTCCAATTAATGCAACTGTAACAAATTTACTATCCGTTACTTTTCATTAAATCTAACCGTTAAAGTGCTAAGTTGTATGATGTGTGGTAATTGACGAGTGTATTAAGTTGAGATTTTTACCCTCTCTCTTTCATTGGTGTATCAATTTGAAATTTTTCGTGATGTTAACCTAATTTAACGAGAGGTAAGTTTGTCACAGTGTACCAGTTTAGAGTTTTTCATGATTAAAAAATTAATTTATAATAAATTTATCAGAGGTGTACTAGTTTAGGATTTTTGGTAGTAAAAATAGTTTAAAGTAAATTTGTCACAAATGTACCGATATAAGATTTTTTGTGGTTAAAAAATAATTTGAAATAAATTTATCAAGGGTGTACCGCTTTAAAATTTTTCATGGTATTGAACCTTATAAAAAGGATAAAACTTTATAGGGTTAATGGTACATAAGCAAGACTAATTGGACAAGGGAAAGTATTCCATGTGATTTCTTTGAGTATGATATAAATTTGCATGCCTTTAATTGAATCGTGAGTATAGACATGGCTTGGCGAGTAGAAGACCTAATTAAAAGGACCAGAATCCCCGATAATCATGTCGATTTGTAGTTCATGGCATTTGTTGATTTTCTAGATGAAAAAGAAAATGTGAATTACCCTATGGAGCATGAGATGTAAGATTAACGACATACATGTAAGGTTTGGTACATAATATGGAGATGCCGGCGCTAGTTTTCAGGATCAGCGAGTGTGACAATTTATAAAATTGATAGAATATTACTCACTTAGCTAAAAGCAAAAGGTCTCGCAAATTCTAAGGGAGTCTTTCTAAAGCGTAGCTTTCTGTGGAAAGACATTAAGAAAGACCAAATGATCAGCTGTAGAACTTCTTTAGTGAGAAAAGTCCACATTGACTTAAACCCAAAGGGGAACCTTCTAGTCTTGCTTTGTCTAAAATTAGGGACCACACCCGACCAAAGAAAAAGAACAGAAAGAAAGTTAGGAACCACACCAAGCAACATTAGTGAATAATTACAATAAAAAATTCAACTTATCATTCGATATATTTAGATGAAACAATACATTAATATATGGCGTTACTTAATTATCCATAAAATCATTAAAACCGATTAACAAAAAACCATTTCGAACTTTTTTTTTTGGCATGTGTATCTCCTCAAGTACAGGAGATAGCGCCACGTCATCGAGATAAATTAAGACAAGTTAATCAAATGTGGGGATTCCAAATTTCTTCGCTAATATTAATAAGAGATTTGACGTATAAATGAAGAACCAGAAAGGGGAAGGCATGTGCGATGAAGTGGGAAAGCCGAGCGGGAGGAGCCGACTAGCGAGCCGAGCCGAGCCGGGAAAGGGCGAGAAACGCACAAAGGGCCCAGATCACGTGCGGGGAGAATCGGGACGGCCCAGATCTCGTTTTCCCGAGCCCATCCGACGGCATATCGCGCGTCCAAGTCGCGTAAACTTATCGATAAACGAACGGCGGAGGACGCCTCCACGTGTCACCCGCAACGCTGCTCGGGTCCAATATTAAAATCTCACGACATATCATCAGTCAGAATCGAACCCACTTTCTGTACGAGCACACTCCCTCTCTCTCTCTCTCTCTCTAACCATCAGAGACCAAGGTCTTCTTCTAAAGTAAAACCTTCCCGGGGAGAACCATCTTTCGATCTTCCCTCGCCATTCCCAAATCTCGTTGTCTGTCTGAATTCTCGAGTTCAATTCGCTTCGACCTGAGTTTCATGGCGGATTCGGACAACGACTCGGGAGGCCACAACGCCGCGAACAGCGAGGCGTCGGCCCTCGCGCGCGAGCAGGACCGCTTCCTACCGATCGCCAACGTCAGCCGGATCATGAAGAAGGCCCTTCCCGCCAACGCCAAGATATCCAAGGAGGCCAAGGAGACCGTGCAGGTAAAAATGACGGCGGCGGTGGCGAGAGACCCGTCTTCTGTCGAAACCCTTTTGCGGCAATGAACCTGTTGGGAGAGATGATAATTGTGTGGACCCGAATTCCTGCAGGAGTGCGTGTCGGAGTTCATAAGCTTCATCACGGGGGAGGCGTCGGACAAGTGCCAGCGGGAGAAGCGGAAGACGATCAACGGCGACGATCTGCTCTGGGCCATGACCACGCTGGGGTTCGAGGAGTACGTGGAGCCACTGAAGGTGTACCTGCAGAAGTTCCGGGAGATCGAGGGCGAGAAGACGGCGGCCATGGGAAGGCCGGGGAGAGATCGGACGGCGGGGACGGCAGCAGCAGCATCGGCGGCGGCGGCGGTGGCGGCGTCGTGAACAGCGGGAGCTCCGCGGGTGGGTATGGTGGGGGGATGTACGGTGGGGGGATGATGATGATGGGCATCATGTGCATCATGCGCATCATCAGAGTCACCATCACATGTATGGATCCGGTAGTGGAGGGTCATCTGGTGGGAGACTAAGGTAGGTTCTTCCCACTTTTTCCTCTTTCTTTTCCTCTTATTTATATATCTCGATATATAAACAAAGAGAAAAGAATTAGCTTCTTCTCCCTCCTTCCCAATCAATTGGTAAAAAAATGCTGATGGTGATGATGACGACGATGATGATGCCAAGCTTTTCTCGTTTTAGCTTGCCTCTCTAGTTTTGTTTTTTCCTTTGTGGATCCAAGTATTGTTCACGAATGATGTTAAAGAAGGGTTTTTCCTTTTCTTCCTTCCCCATTACATTGGTGAGTGTTTTCATGGAGTAGGAAGGGAAGAAGAAGAGGTTTTTTTTTTTTTTCACATGTATATTGTGATTATTAGAGGATTAGTGATGGCTAATCTTTCAAGTGTTCTCTCCATCTTTTGACAACGTTGTAAATTGCTGTGAGATGAATGTAAGAAGGTTCTGCTGTGATGGGTTGGTTTTCCAGTTGAAACTTGAAGTGGACGAAGTGAGAAGGAGAGTGAGATAGGGAGTGGATAACGTTGTATATCTTTTTTTTTTTGCCTTTGTCCATGTTGTTTTTGCGGTTGTTTTTCCCACAACTTTTGGAAACGATTTCATGCTCAGAGGATTATTCAACCTTACTTCTTTGCCACACATGGATGTTTGTGTAGACACTGGGTGACTTTTACTTCTTTTCCCTTTTTTATGTTTGGCTACTTTTCCTTGTAAATACCTCAATCTTTATAGAGTAAAACCGTGCTCCAAAAATAGAACGAATGGGTAAATTCTATTTAGGGCAACGGCACAATAGGTATCAACTTTTGTTCGTGTTACAAACCGAGATTCAGGTTCATATGGTTGAATCAAGTTCTCACTCTTTCAAATTTGGCTGAATGCGAGCACACCGTTCAATATCAGTGATATTGGTTTTTACTAGGTTGACTTGCTTATCAGCTCGATTTATGCCACTTCATTTAGGAATTAGGTAATACGAATGGGGAGAGAGAGGTTGACCTGGAGTTACCTAAGTCCTCTAACATGTCTCTGGTCGCATGACATCATCTCAAGAGGGGCCAAATCAGATGACAATAGATAGATAACATTACTGATGGTGGTTAGTGTCCACGTCGCATTTTTCGTCGGTGATTTTAACAGTGAGCCAAATTTGAAAAAGTTCAGATATTTGATAGGGATGGGCATGATTTCAAGTAGAATCAGAAACTGATATGCAAGGTAGGGTTGAGGAACCGGTTTCAATGGGCACATGGAATAGCAAAATCTTGCAGTACTTCATATCGTCCTATTATGAGTGGTGTAATCTGTAACTACTAGTATAAGTTTTCATTTTCGTTGGTACCATAACCGATTTGTTTTGTTAATGTTTCTTATTTTCATGGGTCTAAATATGAGTCGCGATCAATAGATCATAACAGTAGACAATGATTATTAAAGTTGTGATTTTCGAATTGTACATTAAGAATACAGGTAAAACTTGTGTAGATCCTGAAATGCTCTTAAAACCTATGACATAGTAGGTTCTAGATTTCAAAAATTTAGAACCGGCTTTGACAAATAGATTCCAGTTTCATGTGGAACTTGAACGATCCTGAATTGCTTGTTCCTAATAATTCGTTGAAGAAAAAAAATTAGATATTCAATTGTAGAATAGATAATAATAACATAATGATGGTGTCACATCCATTTTTAGGCTAATTCCTTATATAAAAAATCCAGCTTTAGGTCAATGTAATACTCCAATTTCATTTTTTTAAAAATAGTCGCGAACAATATAGTGGGCGGATGCCCCGGTACAAAATGAATGATCTTAAATTTAACAATATCGTGGTCTATTGTTCCATATAAAGGAAAAGTAGTGATGAAAAAACGCACATTATGAATTTAGCCTCAATCTGTCAGGATATTGATATTTTTAAAGAAGCAAGAGTGATTTTGGAGGCAAGAGGAAGGAAGGGTTAACGGGGACAGACGTGGGAATTAAAGTGAAAGTTCTATTAT
>JAGVVM010003776.1:0-16556 GCA_019149425.1 Psidium friedrichsthalianum
CCTCCCCCTTCAGCGTCACCGAGAACGACGACGCCATTCTCCGCCACGAGCTCGTGGGCTGACGCACCCACCCCAAAGAGCTACTCCTCCCCCCATTTCCGCCGCGGCTGCCTCGTCCTCGTCCTCCACCTCGTCGTCGAAGAAATCGTTCTCCAAGCTGCCCCTCCGCCGGGGTTCTCCCTGTACTCCTCCCTCAGGATCTTCGACCAGTCCGGAACGTTCACCGGCAGCGACGACGACGCCGCGCGCCCGGGGGGCTTCTTGCATGTCCAGGAGTTGGGAGCGGATCGTTCGCGCGGCCCTGGGGAGCCGGAGCGGGGCGAGTTGTAGAGGTCGGACTCGTCGAGTTCGAAGGAGGGAGAGGAGGAGGAGTCGCGGGTGATGGAGGTGGCGAGATCGGCGTCGAGGAATCGGTACCTTGGCCGAGAAATGTAGTTTCTGGCGGTCGCCATGGGAGAAGAATCTGAAGATATAGAGCGAGAGCGAGTGGGCGGAGTTCAGTTGCTGTATCTTGTTCCTCTCCGTTCGGGCTTTCCTAGGGTTTCATGGCCGTTTCGCTGTTCTGGTTTGGTTTTCGAGTTTCTTAAGGAAAGATTTTTGGTGGTGGTTTTTATAGAGTTTAGTTTTTTTTTTAGTTCGAGTGGATAAGGGCGGGCTTCAATTTTTTGGGTTTTTTTCGTTTGTTTCCTCTTTATCCTCCGGGATGGGCGAAATTACATGGATGCCCTGCCGTTGGAGCCTCCACGTCGGGTTTCCCCTTTATCCGCAATGGACGTGGGCCGACGCGACGTGGCAGCATGGTAGACGTCGTGCGGAGGGTGTCCAATGAGGTCCTATCTCAGCAAAAAAGGGAAGAGGGGGGGGGGGGGGGGGGGGGGGCGGCCGGGTGTGGTTTTAAAGGTGATTTCACGAGGCTGAGGTCCGAGTCCTCGTGAATAGGTCGAACTTCACGACACATCCCCAATTGCAAGATCCACCGATAGCGACGATAGGCACGGTTTTTCTTTTTTACGGCTATGTAGAAAAGACTTTTTAGGCATTTTTCGGAGCATTTAAAAAAAAAAATCATCCATTTGAATTTATCATCATCTATCGTTTTCATATCCTTATTTGATCATCATCTATAATTCTCGTACCTATACCCATATGTATTTCATGTTCATATATAGAAAGCAACAAAGTAGTGCTATATGTCTTGCATAACAATCACACTTAGATACTTCTGGTGAATGTGACTAAAACGTTCTATTTTCATTGGACGGTAAATACATTAGAACTTTTTTTAAAACAGAGAGCTTGTGCTTAAGGATGATTTTTCGTACAATTGGATGGAAGAATCAAGGAGGTAATGAATGAGACGATCTAGTATATGAGGCGACTAATGTAAGGGTAGTTCCTTGCACAAAGCTCAGTTCCCACTTGATGTTGAAGCCAACGATCTGGGGTAGCGAGGGGTGGAGTGGAGGTGGAAGGAGACTCGCCAATGGACACACTAGGGCATCAAGTAATGAGGGCAGATATGCCTTTATTGTGTGGATGATGACGCGAAAGATGAGATTCCAATTCTTCAATGGTGATGGTCATGTGATGTATAACTTCTCCTTCATACTCTCAGTCGTCGAAGTACGATCGGTTGGTCAGTGATGACGATCGGCAATGGTTGGAGGCGATGCGTATTGCACGATGGTCGGAAAAAACAATAATCGGTTGTCGTGGAGGTGCGGGATGGTCGACGACGAAACTGAATACGTCACTCCATTATTTATATATAAAAAAAATGGTTATCCAATCCGGATTTATCTTACTCGTAACCTAGATTTCTTATCCGGCATTTTATAGTCCAAAAGACGTCACCAAATATTAGGTATGATATTTTATTATCCTATCCTAACTCAAATTCGGATTGTCATACGTAGTCCAAATGTAACTCATGCTTGTTTAGTCCCATAGCATAATTTCGACCGTTTTTTTTTTGAATTGATAGTTCAATTGGGTTTGAGGTTATAGAAATTCAATTATTTTTTTTTTAAAAGTGAGATTAGACATTCACAGCAAGAGTTTATATAATAATTTTTTTTAGGCTAGTTAATCAATTCGACATGCTCATTCATCACACCTTTCATCTAGCACGCGAGGATGAGACGGGGGCACTTTCTAATCCGACTGTTTTTGTCGGGGCTCCGGATTTGTACCCAATCCTAACGAGAAAAATCTTGATGAGGAATACTCGGCGGTCGCCGTACAAAATAAAGAGATTGAATGTTCATGTGATCGAAAAACGAGGGGAAAGGAAAAGGACAACGGTACAGATGAAGGACAGGGGAGGGCATTTTGGGAAGAGAAATCTGTCTGGCCCGGTGGCGACCGCTGTGGAGGACCAATAATCGAACGGACACGCAAGAGCTGGGAGTTTCACCGGACCGAGTTCTAGGAATGTGGGACAGGATACGCCTATGCCTTAACGTCCCGTGTCGCGTCGGAGCGCGATCGCCACGTGGCCCTCTCACGGTTCTCGAGACACGAGTCGGGCCGTGATCGCACGTGAAGCTGGCCCCACCGCCTCCATCCTAATCTTGATCTCCCGAACGTAACTATTGGCATTCCATCCCTCGCGATTTCAAACGCATTACACGATAGGAAATCTCAAACCTTATCAACTAAACCATGACTATACTTAGGTGATGTGGAACAGAAAACATGTAATTAGCCTTGCCCACGTACTGCCAAAGCATTGCACTAGCCGTCTTTTTCGTACCTACTAAGTCTAAATCGTCACAGAGATGGTCAGTTTATAAATATGAGGGAAAACCTTACTAATTGAGCTAACTTTTGAAATGAAAAAGGCGCAATACCATTTAATATACGACGATCACAACAGTGTCGGTCACTATTGACTAATGTGCAATGGTTACTAGTTTAGCAGTCTAGGAACTCACTAATCTTTTTTCGATCGAAATTTTGATATTCTTCTTAGTTTTTTATTAAATCTTGGATCCATCAGATACTCAATGAGTTAGGTACATATAATTAGTCTCTATCTACTATATCCAGTGTTTAAAAATTAAAAAAAAAGCCAACTTATGAGTCTACCAAACAAAGATAATATTAAAAAAATGAAGGGGTCTTATATTCAATAATATCCTCTTAAGAAAATTATTTGATTCGTACACGAGCATGTACCACAGCCTGTGTCCCATACCGTACGGGATAAATTGTGATTGGCCATGATGAAACCGCGAATCTTTATGTGTATAGAGACTAGTCTTCGAATTAGATTCCGCTAAATCTGTTAAAGTCCTTCGCAAGATGGAATCCTGGCAAGAAATCACAGCAAGACAAAAAACCCCTTACCTGCTCACTGGATCCCCCCTCCCGTGGCCCGCTCAAAATTGAACATCGACGCCTCTTGGTGCAGCGAATCCTTGAAAGCTGCGGCCGCCGGGATCCAACGAGACCATCATGGATCTATCCTCTCCAACTTTGCCTCGAGCTTCAAAGCACCGTCCGCCCAAGTTGCCGAAACCCTCGCGGTCGGAGAAGGTTTGCAAAGCCTGAAGAAAAATCTAGAGTTTGCTGGAAAAGCCGAGCGTTCAAAGAAAAGAGATTTGCATATCTTTCTTGAGTGTGATAGTTTGTCCGCTTGCGATTGGATTTTGGGCTGCACAGATCCTCCTTGGCCTACAATAGACATCATGGAGGATTGCAAATCCTTGTTAGCCCAGCTAAAAATAGTGTCGTTGTCCTTCTGCCCCAGGTCCGCTAACTCTGTCGCAGATTGGGTCGCTCGGGCCCAAAGAACGAAATCTCTGAGCTCGAACTGGCTTTCTAAGCCTCCTCCTATGTTATCTTCTTTTTTATGTTTAGACTTTGATGCTCCATGTAATTCTGTCCCGATCTTTTAATATCAATCTCGCATTTTCTGACAAAAAAAAAAAGAATTAGATTTCGCTCGATACGAGACACATAAGTTATTTTATTTTTCTTGCTTTAGGGATTATAACTATATAGCCAAAAATCATTTAGATGTAATCCCAATTCACCAATTCAGTTAAAATGTGTAATTTCAACTCTTGATTATCACCGATGCTAAACGTGAAATGATTAGTTTAGAAAGGTGACAAACGATTGTTAGCGCCTGAAAATTTACTTGCAACATTTCACGTCGCGGGGCGAACTACTTTTAAAAGCCAAATTTCATTATTCCTGACGTCACTCTCATCATGATCACTTAATGAAAGATGGAGACGTATAGGGCGAAGCTGCTTCTAGGGTTTCTCTATCTCTTGCCGAAAAGGACAGATGCTTCCAAAAGCTTCATGCATGCGACATGGATCGTTTGTTCCGTATTCCAAATGGGCAAGTTCACCCACACTCGTATAACCTTGAAGTCGTGCTTGTTGGTGTCAATAAAGTGAATGAACGATGTAGAGGAGAAAAAGCAACTGGGTCCATGGGAGCAGTGTCAGAACGGTTTGTGCTAAGAGTTCTAAGTTAGATAGAATATACTCTTAGGAGCTCTGAAGGCGGGATTGGTCTTTCATATACAAACTGATCGGAAATTGATGTCGCTCTCTTGATGAAGCTATGGCAAGCCGAAATCGATAATATTACCTAAAGTAATCTATTCTCGCTCGACATAAAGGATGCTTGAACTAAGCTGGACACGAGAAAGGCATTTGCATTAGTGTTCAATGGGACAATAAGAGAAACAAGGTTGGCTGCATGAACAACTCGCTAGGGGTTATTCCGCGGCCAAGGAAAGTGCTGGCCCGTGATGAGTGGTATCAAAGCGAGGATCCCTCCAGTAGGTGCATGAGTTGGAGAAAATATGTGGTCTACCCGGTCATATGAGTATGGAGAATGAATCGCTAGAGCAAAAATGGCTCGGACAAAGTGTGGCTTTCAACTTGCTTCTGGGATGCCAATGGTGCACAGGAAGAAATCGATTCATCACTGAAATGAGATAACGTTCCTTGATCAATTTGGCAAATTTCAAGATGGTTCCTCTATTATGTTTTAAACAAGGAAAAACCTCGATTGGTTAGATAATACAAAAAAGTGCTTAGTAGGGAAAAGAAGGTGCCGTCAGATACGCACGGTTGGCCAATGGTGCCACACTTTAAAAGGTGCAAGTGACCAAAAAAAGGGTGCTACCAGATACGTGCAGTTGGCCAAAAGTGCCACACTTGAAAATGTGCAAGTGATGGAAGAAACTTGAACAGCCTTTAAAACAAAAATAAGCTAATGATGGAGAAAAAATGCTCTGTTGGACGAGCACACGCTTGCCATCTATGTAAAACCCAGATACGTAGTGTTGATGATAGGAAAAGGTGTAAGGAAGCGAGATAGCTCCCACAACGGAAGCGAGAGAGCCTCCACAACAGGGCCGTTCCGATATTAAGTGAGGGAAAATGACACGAACCAGTTGTTCCGTGTCCTAAATGGGCAAGTTCTTCTATACTCATATAATCTTGAAGTGGTACTTGTTGGTATCAATATAATGAATGAGCGATATATATGGGAAGAAGCAATTGGGTCCATGTGAGTGATGTCAAGACGGTTGTGCTAGGAGTTCTAGATTATATAGAACATTCCCTTAGGAACTCTAGAGGCGAGGTTGACCTCCATTGTGTAAACTGATTGGGAGCTGATGTCACTCTTCTAATAAGACCATGGCAAATTGAAGTGCGTAACTAATCTGCTCTCACTCCATATAAAAGAAGCCCAAGCTAAGCTGGATGTGGTATAATTTGATACGAGAAAGTCATTTGCTTAAGTGTTCGATGGGATAACAAGAGAAACTAGCATGAACAACTCGTCAGGCGCTGCACAAACTATTTTACGGCCAAGGAAAGTGCCGGCTTGCAACACATGGCCCGTACAAACCATGCACTTATTCTCCCATGTAGATGCTTCGAACTGAGTTATGATAACGGCTCACTTGGTGGGTCTTTCCTTTTCAATGGGGATCAGACATCATCAGTGTCCCCCCGACATTAGTTTGCCATTTAATATAAGCACTTGTCGCTCGTTCATGTAGAGTAATTACAAAAGAGATGGAAGTATATTATCTTAATCAGAGGTTGCGTCTCTATACTGATCAGGAAAAGATGCTCATCTCTTCGCAATTATTGCTAGTCGGTTTTAACATATCCTTCATCTCTCGTGGCTGTCAACTCCTATCGGTTTCCTCCGGAAATTTAAGTCTCTTCGTGGTGCTTGCTGCTTCTAGATACTCGAGCCTCCTCTTCTTCATCCAGTGGCGATGGAGCCTTTCATCTGCATGTGAAGTTTCTTTTTAGAAAACGTACCTTCCAGTTTGTACAAGAAAAAAGAAAAAGGATTGACTCCTTAAAATGTGATTTTTGCTTGGTTTTCAAAGCGCGTCATGCTAAGGGCGAGCATTGTAACAGTTCTATTTCCCTCTTTTCTATTTTTCTGTTCCAGAAATAAGCTTGAAACAGAAATCCATTTAATAACGCAATTTCATTTTTCTATTCCCGGGATAAGTTTTTGTCCCAAAAATAGGTATGGAATAGAAATGAGGAGTAGAAATTTTATACTTTTCTATTTTTGAAATAGCAATAAGAATTCTTCTTACTGCTCACTCCCTCTCTCTAGCGTGTAGTTTTCCTCTCTCTCGAGTCTTTGTCTCCAATCACCTGCCGCTTGCCTCTGATCACCATTCGCCAGTCAACTCTCTCGTGTCCCTACTGCCTACCACCCCACCGCCATCATTGATCTAAGAACAGTCTCCAATTTTTTATTGTTGTTCACTAATAGTCGATCGCTAGCCACACTCCGCTAATCATCGGTCTTCGGCCACATGCCGCCGATCGCCTCTCTCGTGACCCTACCATTTACCATCAATCATCATTTGCCTACCATCGATCTTTAGTCTTCGTCTACCCATCACCTTCTGTCGATCCCTGATTGCCGTTTGCCCGCCACCAATCGACGTTTGCACTTCGTCTATAGCCAGCCTTTGGTCATCATTCGCCGTTTGCTTGTCACAGATCTTCGACTTCCTTTTCGCCAATTGTCTATCGCAATCCACCAGTCTTTGGGCCTCGGCTGCCATTCATTGGTCGCCATTCATCATCCACTTGCCACTAGCCGCTAATTGTCCAATCGTAGAAATTTTATGTTGTTATCAAAAGAATGTTTGTTTTGGGAACAGAAATATTGTATCGCTATCAATCGCAGGTCTCTGCTTAGAAGATCATCTAGGGAATAGACATAGAAAAATCTTGCAAGAAATAGAGCCAGGAAGGAAATGGCTATCATTCGTGCTTTAATGCCCTTAAGTCCTATCAACCGATCGAGTTCGCTTAACCATCCGCTCAAGCTTTTGATTCGAGTCTTAATTAACTAGTCCATGAAGTTAGTGAAATATTTCGCAGATAGTGAAATATTTCGTGGATTTAGACCTCATCCTGAAAGAAGATACTGCGTAGCTATAAATGGAAAAATCTTTTAAAAAAATAACACAATAAATAAATCAAAATAAAAACATTCGAGCGTAACCATTAGTACGATTAATCTCGAGAAATGTAATTTTAAGGCTGCGTTTAGTCGTCAGGATAAAAATCGGGTTATGATATAATTTATCCTATTTTGTGTTTGATAGATGTCCAAGATAAAATAAAGGAGGATATAACCTAGATAAAAATATCCTAAGAGAGGAGGGATAGACTTGGATAGAATTTCTTAGGAGAGCAGACACGAAAGAATTAGGTTTTTTCCACAAACACCGCCTTTCCTCTATGCAGGGCCACATCTCCAGTGGGGAACTGCCTCTCTGGCGGCGGCGGCGGCGCCATCAAGTGTGGCCGTCTCTTCGATTGTGCTAAACTAAGGTCTGACACAATAAAGATGGGTATCTCTACAACCTCTTTCTTTAATCGATAGTTTGGAATGATATAAGATCACGTCCCTCGTTCTTTAGTCCCTTGAATCTTTCTAATATTTCAAAGGGGTCTCGACATGCTATGAAGAACTTGAGGTTGATCATCAACTTTCGAGATAGCTTTCTTGAATAACCTGCATGAGTGCATCTTCAACTTGTGAAAAGAGGCCGAATTATTCCATTGTTCAGCACTTGTTTACTTACTCAACAAGACAATGAGTAAGATCCGCAGTTCATTCTCAAAGAATTCGACTCCAAGTCAAGACCCCTGATTCTACTGGGTCAGCTAGATCGATACCGTGTCCAAATTTAGACGACATAAACCTCTGCTCGACAATAACTCGTTCATCAGAACTCGTCATTGAATAATTTCTAAAACATTATGATGTTTCAACAAAACAGAGTCAATCTAAGCTGCGCCTTTACCTCTACTTATCCAACATTATATCCGCAGTTCACCAAACGATAGATATGATATGATAAAATTCTTTGATTTTTTATCCTATCCTATCTAGCTTTATCCTAACTAGAAATCCGAACGACCAAACGCAGTCTAATAGTTCTTCTTAAGATATGATTTGCCGGGTCACGTGTTTACCCACTTCTTAGGTCCGAAAGTAAGCCGAAGCACCTCCAAACATGTCTTTCCTTTTATCTTCCAAAATTTATGGCATGGCAAGTAATTTAATTTTTCCATTGTTTGCTAGAGAAGCATAGTTTTCCGATCCTAGCTGTAAAAAGCCGAAGAGCTATAGTAATGGATTCTATCTTAGCTGGCTAAGGCCTACATAGATTGGGCCACCCGTCTCGTAGCCTTATTGTATATATAATCTACTGTTCATCTATTTCTTGGAAAAGTTTACCATTGGGGAACAATTTCTTGGGTTTTGGCGTTTGGATCGATTAGGACACTAAATTAGCGAAGTTTCATAGTCAACGAAAAATTGTGCTCAGATTTGGGGATATGCCCCCTTCTTTTGAAAATCGAATTTAGTTTTCTAAGATACAAGAAGATCTCACCGCTTGGGCTGGGGATCTGGCCCCTGAACTCAAGCTACGGGCCGTGGCATTTGGGCCAGGGACCACAGTGTTAGGGCCCGGGACCCTAGGGCCAGGGCTTGTGGCCCTTGTAGCCAAGCCGGAGACCCAAATCTCAAGCCCAGGACCACGGCACTTGCATCTGGTCCACGGCCGTGCCCAAGACTCTGGTGGACATGCCCTAAACCTGTCAAGCAGGTGGGTCAGATCAAAAATGTCATGATTCATATTGACCAATTTAGCCTATTTTTGACTTATTTTCATTCATTACAAATCTAGCGATTCATACTCTACTCAATTTATATTGCTAAAATACTTCAATATTAGATCCAATTTATAAAAAAAATATTTCTTATATATTTCTAAGTAAAATATATTGCTAAAATACCGTGGACAATTATAAAAAAAAATTCTCGATTTTTTTTCATTTTTTTCTTCTACATCCGGCAAGGGTTACTATAACAATTGGCTAGATCCCAACAAGCTTGAGGCTCGCCCAAGGGCTTCACAGGTTAGATACATTGTGGTTTCAAGTTAATGTGTTGAACATGGGTTTGCATCAAAACCATATAAACTTCGCCGTAACATTTTAACTCATTTTGACTATTTTTAAAATTTTAAGCGATCCATGTTCGATTTGGACCCATTAGAACTGAGTTAACAAATGAGTTTTCGACCCAATATTACTACTCTGGCCCTAACCTCTTCAGTACGGACCGAGTCACCCTAAGCGGGGCATCAAAATCGCAAGATTTCTTCGTCAGCAAAGGTCGCTATTCCATAGTTGTAGTTTGACGATTCAGCAACTCTATGCTTAGAAATCGAGTGAACCGCAACCGTTGAGAAAGAAGCGATGAGCGGAGGAGGGCACGCCGCAGCATCGAGCGGAAGACAGAGCATCCACGGGCTGTCCTGTCGTGATGTGACCGGTGAAGTAGCACGGGACGTGAATCTCTCTGGCGTCTTGACCATGCTCGAGGTATTTTGCCTTTCTAGGGTTTCTCTGAACATGCTCCCTGGCAAACGAAAAGAACATCTCCTCCCGCTCGTCGTTATGCAAGATGGGGTTCGTAATATTCACTCGTATTGCTGCCCTTCTCCGGAAAACAAAAGATCTACCGACTGCTAACGTTGTAACGTGGCTTGCGTTCTTGCCGTCAGTGTTGTTCATGGCCTCTTCTGTTCTTCGAACAACTCTCTTCTTTCACTCCTCAGTGTATAGACTCCCTCTAACTCCAATCATTGGGCCGTCTTTGCTTATAAATTGTCAGAGCAAGTCGCCACGATCACATCATCATCTTCATCATCCTTTCTCTTCTCTTAATATCTTGCCGTAGCCCAAGCAAAACCTAGAGAGAGTGGAGAGAGACAGAGGATTGTTCTATTTTACGCGCCCCAACGAGCGACGTTGTGCGCTGGATTATGGTTTCTCGTCGATTGGCGACTAAGGCGATGGTCCCGCGTGCGAAGGCCGGGGTCGAGGTTGCGCCTTCGCTGCTGGAGCGGCCGTCGAAGTCCTCCGTCTCTCCTAAATTGGAGACGATTAGAGAAGGGAGAGCTGAAGGATTTGATGAAGACAACGAGAGCTGAGTAGCGAGTTTGTACGACGTTCTGCAGTGTTTCTATCGATTACATCCGCATGAGTGAAACTTTGAGAAATTGAACTTCGTGTTTCCGTGCAAGAGTCCATAATTTGCTAGCAATTTGAGCAAGCCTCGGCTAGCGTTCTTGCATTACATTCTGACCTTATTTTCTCATCAATCGCGATATTGATCAATCGTCTAGTTATGTCTTGATAACCCGGTCCGATATCGTCTTCGGGCGGGTAAGAATGAAGTGGATCGATCTCAATTAGGTCCAGTTGAGTGTGAGTCAAGCCCGACCCATCCTACAGAATTGCTTAGGAAATCTTCGTGATGAGCGGGGCCTGGGCAAGAAATCAGCTTCGATCGTGACTTTTCGGCGATGAACGAATCAGGCTCGGGTTAGGGTCGAACTCGATCCGGACCCCAACTCCATGTTCATCTCTAGTCCACAAATCCTAGTGCAGATATTGCATTACTCACAAGCCCCATTCACAAGACGATGGCTACTTCATGGATCATTATGATGATGACTGCAATCTTCATCCTAATCGCACAAAAATAAGAAGAGAGCGTGCTATAATTTTTGGCATTCCTTTAGCGAAATCGGGTTCTATTGGACACGTTGATGATGAGACATGGACCGGACTTCCTGTCTCCGTGACGAAATACTAAACTCTTGCGCTGGTAGCAAAATAACATATACCAACGGGAACTATCACAGCAAAGGAAACAAATCTTGGAAAACAGCAACAAAATCGCACAAATCTCATCAATTCCCATATGTTTTTTTTTTTTTTGAGGGGGGTTATAATTCCCATGTGCTGTAGTCTTCGAAGTGGAGCTCACAATTGAGAAAAACAGAGCACGCGGTCGATAATGAATTTTAATCCATCACCTCGTGCCACATGAACATACATTTTGGGTAGAGGTGTTAACTGGATGGTCGGATCAGTTTGAGTTTGGATCGGGGTGAATATGATCTGACCCATATTGATCCATTTAACCCGTTTTGACCCATTTTCATATAATACAAATTTAACAACCCATACCCGTCCCAACCCGACCCAAGTCATATTATTAAAATACTTCAATAGTTGATGAATTATTAAAAATATTATATTACCAAAACAATGTGGACAATTTTATAATTAAAAAAAGAAAAATCAGAAAATATTGTTATGACTCACTTAAGATAATTAGCTAATCCATTTAAGACCAATTAATTTATTAAGTGGCTCATTTATGACCCATTTAAATTTATTAAGCAACTCATTTATGACCCTTACTCTTAAATATGGGTTAAAAAATGGATTGTCGATTCATTCCGCCACCTCTAATTTTGGGGTGTAATTCATGCGTTGGATGTGCAAGTTAGAAGATCAATAGATATCATGTAATTGAAAAATGAAGAAACATTTCAGCTCGTATTTTTGAATTGGAGAAAAATGTCCAAAAATCCCTCAACTTATTGTAGTTTTGCCAATTTCGTCCTAAATCCTATAATTTTGCCAATTGAGTGCACTTGGCCAATTTGGCCTTAAAATTGTTGATGTGCACGCCAGTCATCCTGCGCCTGTCATCCAAAAAATTAAAAAACGGACTTAATTAGCAAAAAGTGAAAATGTTTATGATCCAATTGGCAAAACTACAATATATTTGAGACTTTTTACGCAATTTTCTGCCTAAACCGCGTTGAACATTGTATCTGATTGGCCTAAAAATAGAAAAGAAAATTAAAAAAAAAAAGGGTGTCTGTTTATAGCCTCGACTTGTGTTCTAGCTCGTTGGAGAGCTACATTCTTCTCAATTTGATTGTCTCTTGCCTTCTGCTTTCCTTAAGTCCGCTTTCTCCGGTTGGAAAGCTTCGTGAGCTTCTCGTGGATCAACGTCACCACCCTTGTTGCAAAAGACACGTGCAAATTACTAGTGATGTGGAATTGCAAATGTTACCATCGAGTGATGAGATTAAACGTTTAGACGTGCGAGTGAAAATAGGGGTGCAGACAACCGACCATGTTGGAGCCCATCTACACTTGGCCGGCTCTCGGCCATATATTCAATTTACATGATCTCTTTTCTTTTCTTTAATTCGAGAGAAAAAGCAACGTTAACTTAAAAAAGTAAATTTCTTAAAAATTATATATTATTTTGATGGTTAGTGGTGGCTGTCGAATTCAGTCATTAAAAAGAAAAAAGAAAAAAATTAGACATTAGGGTTCTATATATAGTCTAAGTTGGTCGGCTGTTGCTATATAATTTTCTATGACGTCGAGGCGAATTAAATCTTATTTTTATACGATTCCGGACAAGAAAAGATGTGTTCCATACGAGTCATAGACTCATAGGTTCTCTCTCTCTCTCTGGCTGATCAATGAATGGATTCTCTTATTTTTGTTTCTTTGTGAATAGCTTTATTTTTTTTTTTTTTTGGCGGTCGAACTTCACGAATAGATAAGTAAGTCAACATCGAGGGGGATGTCATCCCATCACTTCAAGAGATTATTGCAGTTGATTTCAAGAATTTTCCAACATTGTAATTTTATGCGCCTAGGATTAGGGTTTCGTGCGTTTCCTCCATTCCTCGGCTCTTTTTGATTCTGGGGTTAAAATTTATGACCTCCACTTTGTATTTTGTTAGATTTATATTAGGATTATCTTCATGAGTTATCGCTTTTTAATCATAGATGAATGAAAAATTCGAGAGAAAGATATATTTTTCTGTTGATAGCACGCAGCAAAAGTTCGATACTTTTCCCTAAGAGATTGTCAAGAGAGAGCATAACTCGTCAACATATATGTTGGACCCACCTTCAATCAAAAAATTAAATCAACAAATTATGAATTAATTAAATAAATTAGTTATTTCATACCATGCATTTTTTTTTTATATAGAGAGACTTGGCTAAATCCAGTTGACACGATTGGATTTAATCGGGTTTTGTATCGAAGGGACTTGATTAGTTTTGCATAAGAAGAAAGATTCCATCAAAAAAGTTAAAAGCACGAGAATTTGATAAGAAAAAAGCAATGAAATTTTGTTTATCTTATTTCTAATACTCCTCTTCTAACTTTTGCTTTGCCTCTTTGGTACGCGAGTGGAACCCCGCACCTATGATATTAGTGTTTTCATCCCCAAATCTCTTTATCAGCAGGCAGTAAGGCCACATGACTATTGGCGATGGAGTGACATTGTTAACAAGGACAAGATTTGCTCCAAAAGAAAAATGGTTAAAAGGTAAATAGAAGGGTTAACAACCTATATACGGTATTTGGGCGAGTAGGGAAAGAAAATATCGGTGGAAAGTACACAAATTCGAATCTAATCGATCTGTTCTCCTAGTAGTTTCTTAAATTTCCCTTCATCTTTCATCCAAATATCACGAATAATCCATGCCCAATCGACCCACATCAACAAACAATTTCATGTCCATGTGGTTGTCATGGATGGAAGGAGTGAAGGATAAAAATTAAATGGGAAAAAAAATTGAAACATGGAAATTCGAGGGGGTGACGTAAAGGATAAGGTCTGTGACGACGACAGATGCTTCGATGTCCACCAAGGGGGCCAGGACTAGTCAATTCCATCAAAGGGTATTAGGTGCAAAGTACAGATAGTTCCCCTGGCACACCCTAATTATTGCAATAATTGGAAGATTAATTTTATCTATTTACATATTTAATCTTTTTGAAAGTTTGAATGGCATTCATTCGCGTTCGTCTGCGTTATCTGTTGGGATCACTTTTTAGATTAAATGGACATTATTCCCAAATTCTTACATGTTTGGCCTGGAGTTGATCCAACGTCGTTCCCCTAACTTTGTTGGCCCCCTGGTCCATTGACAACCTTGCCATTTGGACCAGCTTGCCAGCACCTTTGTGAGAAGAGAGAAATTTGCGTAAATTTTGTTCCTTTTTCTAGGCAAATAAAGATTTATTCAGACACAGAATTCAAATAAGTCCAGTTGGGGATATAAAACTCAAAGAACAACTAATTAGAACAATGTTGATTGTCGGAACTACTTTGAACGATTTGAAATATCATAGACGATGGTTGACGTCGTAGATGATTCGATGTATCGATACCGGCGGAAAAATTTCGATTACGAACCACGCACGGAGCTGGTCGATCCTTCGATTTGGTGTCGAGAGAGAAGGAAGAGTTGATGGTAGAGCGATCTCGCTCGTCCCTTGGGGACGAGAGCAGTCTCGACCGGTCAATGATCGTGGGAATCCTTGTTCGCGGTCCTGCAAATTAATTTGGGAGAGAATGAGCAGTGACAATCTTGTACATGAAGATTGTGGTAAAAGTATGTTGGAAACTTATTGGAATATTAGGGCCCTCATTTGATAATTTCGAAATCTCGGGGGCGTATCCTTTTAGAAACAAAGTTCTGAGGGGCCACCAGAAAACGACCCAAAGAGTTGGTGAAAGACATAATCATACGCATGTTTCTGAGATGCCTATAATTGATGATGCTTCTCAATTTTTTTTTCCCTTTTTGAAAAGAAAATTTTCATTTCACATAAAAAAAAAAGATGTACATAACTTTAACAAAAAGTTGAACCAAAAAAAAAAAAAATACTTGAACAAAGAAATACAAATCCCACAAAAGCACATAAATCTAACAAGTGAATCAACTTGGTATGCAAAAGGTCGCTCATTCCATAAAGATGATGCTTCAAGTTACATAACACATTTTTAAAGGAGAATTACTCCCTAATTTTATCAATTGGTTCAAAGCAATTCGATTAACCTGATTTTTATAAACAGTCCTAGTCTGAATTGCTTAACATGGGCGTCATCAAATTGTCGCTCGGAAATATTTTTGAGTCTGTCGGTCCGGTTTGATTTCTCGAACTCGCGTCATCTTTTAAACTTGGTGCTTCAACTATTCCTTTGAATCCAGCCTTCTAATTCGTCCGGCTTTCACTTGAAGTCCTCTTACTACTACTGTCTTCTTAATCTCGTCCAAAGACTTGTTTTTGCATTCGGATTCTGTAACTCGGTGTTTTGCTGTCAAGTCGCGTCATCTCTCAATGCTTACTCCGTTGAATTGCCGAGAGGACACGGCTTCGAGAAATTGTCAAGACTTTTGCGTGCTCGTCTACATAAAGCATACCATATGCTCGCGATTTGTCCACTCCAATAAACTCACAGAGCAGAGTGACGACTTAATTGAAAAATCAACTAAGTTGGAGGTCCAATGCGATTGCTAAAAGGAAAATGAAGGGGCAAATTCGTAAAACAGCGGAAACCAGAGGACCAAAATTAGACTTGAAACGATAACTTTTAATTTTTTTCACCGACTATCATCCCTAGAAATCATTGCATTGTTTAAAAGGAGAAGTGGTTGAGAGCTCAAGGCCATCATCCTTTGGAAAATTTTCCTAAACATCAGTAAGTGGATTGAGATGGATTACATTATATCCATGTTCTCACATATGCTATGGTAATCCAAAAAAAATAAATAAAAAATAAAAAAAGAGACAAAAATGAAAAGAAAAAGAAAAGCCAAAGCTATGGCCTGAGAATAAAAATAAAATTAAAGGCATATGATAGCCGTTGAAGGACAAAGGTGGGACCAAATGCCAACCTAAGAAAATCGAAATCAAACGATATGGGCGGCCAAAAAATAAGCTTAATCGTGTCATTAACCACACATAATCACCCCTTTCTTTATTCACTAATTCCCTCTCGTTTCCCTCATAAATACCCTTTTTTAGCCCCCCCACTCTTCCTCGCTTCCACTCTCTAATCACTAAAGCCTAAGCAAAACCCAGCGTCTCTCGTCCAATTACCGGTCCGGATCTCCGACGAATCCCGGCGTTTGAGTCCGATACAACAGCCGTAACGATGGCGAAGGACGTTGAGGTGGCGGAGCATGGCGAGTTCGCGGCCAAGGACTACCAGGACCGCCCCGGAAATAGGGGCAGAAGATATGGCGGTTGAGGTGTGAAAGGGGGACGGGTGGGAATCGATGGCGAGTTCGCGGCCAAGGGACTTACCAGACCCTCCTCCGCGG